>JAFFST010045091.1:0-28006 GCA_022414735.1 Noturus placidus | reverse complement strand
CTAGCTCCTTTTCAGGGTCACGGGGAACCTGGAGCCTATCCCAGGAGGCATCGGGCACAAGGCGGGGTACACCCTGGACAGGGTGCCAGTCCATCGCAGATATAAAAATCATGCAATATGATATTGAACATACATAATGTAGTGCAAGTAGTGATACAAAGGGACGAGGTACAGAACAGTAGGAAAAGATGCAAGTATTAGGCTATGTAGATTAGTAAGATGCATGAATAAAAAGATGCTAAACATATCACAGAAATTAAGTTTACAGTTACACTGAGAAGTTCTGTGTAGTGAGTTATGGAAAGTCAGTTAAGGTCTGCTGTTATGATTACTGCTATGCCTGAGCTGCAGTGTGCAGTGATGCTTCAGATGAGTTTGTTGGAGGGGGAGGACAAAAACAAGGCATGGGCTGGGTGAGAATCCATGATGTGTATCTGAGAGTTACGTAACTCCTGACATATAATAGTACATACTGTTCTTGTTTAGCATTAAAAGAAATAAATGAATCTAGAATGCAGTCACTTTATATGTGGCGATGTTGCAATGCCAAAAAGCATGCTTTTGTTAGTTTGTTTGTATTTTCAGGTTAAGTTTGTGTAACATGATCAGCAAGGTTTTAACCTGCTAAAACTGAAATGCAGTGCTGTAAATCTAAATGTGTGTGTGTGTGTGTGTGTGTGTGTGTGTGTGTTTTGTAGGCTACTTTGTCAATAAGTTACTCTTCCGTGGCTGTGAATTAAAGATTATTGAGGATTCATACAAAGACTAATAAAACTCAACCTTGATTAGGCTAGATAGCATTTTGTTATAATATAGACTAGTAAAAACCTGTGAAATGTGATGTGAGTAAACAGACGCAACTCATAAAAAAATATATATATATTAAAGTATATATACTTGTACTTTAATTAATTTGATGACAGTTAGTCGTTGTGTTGTTGTACATGTTGTTGTGCAGTTGAACCATGTCTAGTGCGCCCCCTGGTGGCAGGCCCACGTTAGAGGAAACCCACGCGCACAGAGCAGCGGCTGAGCTAACAGGCTAACCACAACAGCATAGGAAGTACTTCCGGTAGGTCAACGTATCGGCCTGCAAAGTTTGTCCTAACTATTCATCATCGGATTTACTTTAAAGATTACACAGCAATTTAGCTATGAAACTAAATACCAATAGGAATAAAACTATCACAACGCACAGCTCTGGTGGTTTGTGGACGGAGATGAACTCTAATCAATTTGAAGAATCTCACAAGCGTGTGTCCAAGAGGAAGCAATAATCAACCATCTTTCCTCTGCCAGCAATAACAAGAAAAGAGAGGCTCTAAGTAGGGCTACAGTTCTCAATTGATTGTCTGTTTAATACTAAACAAGAGACTGGACGTTGGGTTTCGGATATTTTTGTTTTTGGCCTCACACTAAGGGCTGGAAGATTCTAGAAAGCCCTCCACCGGAACATCCAGGAGCGCAGCGTTTAGCAGATCACCTCCTTGATTTTTTTGTATTTGTTTTTTTCATGTTTCCAACAGGTTTACCTTCCCCTAATCCCCCAGCGCCAAGCCCAGAGGCCAGAGCGGCAGCTTCGGATGTGAACAGCGACAGCAGTGTGACGCCTTGTAGGAAGAGGAGGATTCACAGCTCGGACAGGGAGGACACGGACTCCGTCTCTGCGGCTCTCAAATCCCCTAAAGCCGCGTGCAATTCCTCTGCGTCCTGCCCGTCCTCCTCGTCCTCCTCGACGCAGCACATCCAGAAGAAGTTGCGGTTCGAGGAGCGCTCGGAGTGCACAGGGCTGGATGTGAAGATGGCAGAGGAGTCTCCCACCGCATCATGCTCCAAGGCGAAAAGCGCGTTTTTCTCCGGTCACGCGAACGGACTCAGCAAATCCGTCGGATCGGCGACATTCACCAACAGCAAACCCGGAGCTGCTAAGAAACTTGTGATCAAAAACTTTAAGGGTAAAAAAAAAGCCCAAAGCTCTGGCCTCTAGCTCCATGTTTGTGTGTCCCTTTCTGCTTTGACATTCACAGTCAGGATTAGAGACATTAACACGAATGTATCATTCTTGTATCCAGTTTGTTGTCACATAAGAAACCGACTGTGTTTATAATCTAAAGCATGAGAACAGGGTCTCCAGATGTGTCCATCCAGAGGCATTTCAACTGGATGGGTTTATAATACTACAAGTACTTGTGTACATCAGTTATAATTATTAAGGCCTGTCCATGCAAATTATGCCTTTAATGAATGACAAGATGAAAATCCTAGTTTGAATGATCGAGATACAGTACGCACGCCTTCATTAGGAATTCACGGTGCAGATTAATGATAAAAAAAAAAATAATACAAATAAAAATTTGCTCCTCTAAGACCAGGATTTGTTTTCGTATACTTGTTATACACACTATTAAATATTATAGCTAGTGCTGTAACATTTTAGGCTTCTTATAATCCTTATAAAAGGTCAACAAACTTTGATGAGTCCAGAACATATTATTATTTAGTGATATTTTACTGGCACGTGTCCTCATGTTATAATATATCTATATATCTATATATCTATATATATATATATATATATATATATATATATCTATCTATCTATCTATCTATCTATCTATATATATATGTATGTGTGTGTGTGTGTATGTGTATATATACAAATGTATGTATATATGTTCTATTATGTATTCTGTATTTTGACAGAAAAACCAAAATTGCCAGAAAACTACACACGTGAGACGTGGCAGAAGTTGAAGGAAGCAGTGGAGGCCATACAGAATAGCACGTCAATAAAGTACAATCTGGAGGAGCTTTATCAGGTGGGAAAAGAAGTGACATTATTATTAATAGTAACACCACCTAATAGTGATGTCGTTGTTCAGTCAGGCCATTGGATATGACTGTTTCTGCAAATATTCGCACATATTCCCTGTAGAAGTATTAATACAGATAACACTGCAGTATGTTTTCCATCTATGCACATGTTACCACTAAATCTATATTCTTCATATTTTCAGGCTGTTGAGAATTTGTGCTCCCATAAGATATCTTCCAAGCTGTATAAGCAGCTAAGATTGGTATGTGAAGACCACATCAAGGCACAGATCGATGAGTTTCGAGAATATCCTTTTCAGTATGTTGATCTTGTGTGGTTTGCTGTGATGAAAGCCCTGTGTTTGCAAATCCATGTGAATTCTGTGAGACACAAACTGTGATATGAAACCAGAGTTTAGATACATTTTGACTGACCCGACGTCATGATGCCTTTTTCTTAACCCTGCTGTTACGGACTCTCTGGACAGTGTGCTTTTCTTGAAGAAAATAGACAAATGTTGGCAAGACCACTGCAGACAGATGGTAGGAGAACTACCTTGACACTAAACCATTGAGTTTAATGATTCTCTTGTCAATATTTAAAATGAAAATATTGCTGTTAATCATATGTTCGACATGTCAGCACTGTTTGGGTTTCTGTACTGATTAACCACATCTCTGCGATGCCCCTCGGACAGTGTATTATATTGGCTCTTATGGGAAATGTACACTATTGATTAGTAATGATGGCTGACATTACTCAGTCAAGCTGCTATTTATTTCTTAGACATTTATTTTTTAGATTACTCTAGAGCTATAGAGCAACGTGGTGTTTCTAGATGGTCAAAACATAAAGCTGGGTTTTTGTTGCTGCAATTGCAGTGTTTTTATCCTGATGTTCTCTCTAGCTGTATATTATTGCAGGACATTAGCATATGTTGTTTCCTCATATTGATATTAAAATCACTACTTCTCTTCAGCAGTTTTATTTAGAATGTTGTACTGAGTTACAGTTGTTTATTTGTGCACTCTTAGAAACTGGGGATTAGTTTTTTTTTCATGCATATATTTCTTATATGTTGTCTCTTGTATTTTAACCTATGTACTAAGTAAACACTAAGTAATGTTTTCTCTTCTTGGCTTTGTTTTTGGTTTACCAGATCATGATTAGGAGTATATTTTTGTTTTTGGACCGCACATATGTTTTACAAAATTCAATGCTGCCATCGATATGGTATGTATTCTTATTTGCTGTAAGTTTAATGAATCCCAACAGATGTTCTTTTTTATGATGAGTAAAAGTCCACTTTTTTTTTGTAATCTTTAGGGATATGGGACTGGAGTTGTTTCGTTTCTACATCATCAGTGATTGGAAAGTACAAAGCAAGACAATTGACGGGATCCTGCTCCTCATAGAGAGAGAACGCAATGGGGAGGCTATAGACCGCTGTCTTCTGAGGAGTCTACTGAGCATGCTCTCTGACCTACAGGTACTACTAAACCAATTACATATGTGTTAGATAAGGAATAAAACACGTAAGGGTTTTACTGTTATGTGAAAACAATGAACAGCATGATGATATAAATCAGAATTGATTGTTTTCCTATAATAACATGTCCTGAAGTGCTTTATTCTCTAATAACAGAGAAGGTTACGTTTTATTTTTGTGTCTTCATGTTTTATTTGTTAAAGAATGAAATTTTATGTTTTGTCTATTTATTCTTACTTTTAATGCTGTGGAATGTCTAACTGGGTCTAACTAGAACAAGTTAGTTCCAGTTATCACTTGTGTTATAACAGCTATAAAACAGGTGTTCCCTAACCAGCCTCTCTTTTTGATGCCATGAGGAATTGCAAAGCCCTCCATCCTGAAAGCTTTCCAATGTCAGAAAACGTAAAGTTACAGCTTTACTGTTAACTGTTACAAGTAACTAAAACTTTACTACATCAACATGTGAACATGTAAAATCAGATTATGTGGTGCATCCGTCATACACAGTGCCCTCCGCTAATATTGGCACCCTTGGTAAATATGAGCAAAGGAAGCTGTGAAAAATTGTCTTTATTGTTTAACCTTCTGATCTTTTCTTTTAAAAAATCTCAAAAGTACTCTGCTCTCATGGGTATTGAACAATTTCAAACAAAACACAGTTTATCAAAAATATGTGTTAAATATAGGTGTGTAACAATTATTGGCACCCTTTTAGTCAATACTTTGTGCTACCTCCCTTTTGCCAAGATAACAGCTCTGAGTCTTCTCCTATAATGCCCGATGAGGTTGGAGAATACATGGCAAAGGATCTGAGACCATTCCTTCATACAGAATCTTCCCAGATCCTTCAGTTCACCCCACAGGTTTTCTGTGTGTTTCAAGTCGGGACTGGGATCACCCTGGCAGGACTTTGACTTTGTGGTCAGTAAACCATTTTTGTGTTGATTTTGATGCATGTTTTGGATCATTGTCCTGCTGGAAGATCCAACTACGGCCCATTTTAATCTTTCTGTCAGAAGCAGTCAGGTTTTCATTTAATATCTGTTGATATTTGATAGTCCATGATGCCATGTATCCTAACAAAATGTCCAGGACCTCTGGCAGAAAACCAGCCCAAAAACATTAAAGACCCACCACCATATTTAACCATGGGCATGAGGTACTTTTCCATATGGCTACTTCTCTGTTTGTGCTAAAACCACCAAATTGGTGTTTATTACCAAAAAGCTCTATTTGGTTTCATCTGACCATAGAACCCGATCCCATTTGAAGTTCCAGTAGTGTCTGGCAATCTGAAGATGCTTGAGTTTGTTTTTGGATGAGAGTGGAGGCTTTTTTCTTGAAACCCTTCCAAACAACTTGTGGTGATGTAGGTGACTTCAGATTGTAGTTTTGGAGACTTTCTGACTCAAAGATGCAACTAACCTCTGCAAGTCTCCGTCTGTGATCCTTGGAGATTTTGTGGCCACTCGATCCATCCTCTTCACAGTGCATTGAAACAATATAGGCACATGTCCTCTTCCAGATTGATTCATAACATTTCCAGTTGACTGGAACTTCTTAATTAAAGCCCTGGTGTTGGAAATGGGCATTTTCAATGCTTGTGCTATTTTCTTGTAGCCATCTCCATTTTTGTAACTCTCAACAACCTTTTGCCGCACATTACAGCTATATTCCTTGGTCTTACCCAATGTTATAAATGACTAAGGGAATTTGGTGAATGAGTTACCTCATATTTATACCCCTGTGAAACAGGAAGTGATGTATTTAAAATATACATAAAATAAACACAAGGGTCACAGAGAAACTGACCAAACATGACCATCATATGAGGTTCAGTTCAGAGCACAGAGAAGAGAAAAGTTACATCATCCATCTGTGTAAAAGCGTCAACACCCTCAAGGACAAATGTGCATAAACATGGAACACACACATACAGAAGGAATATTAAAACATTAAGAATAGTAATAAGAATATAAAATATTATAAAGATAATATATGGATATCATGAAGTATGGAATCGGTATAACCATATTTAAAACAGAGCAATTAAATAAATAAACCAGAGATACTGAAAGAACTGGGTCAAAGTGCACTCACGTGATTTAGGCCTCGGTTTGTTATGAATTTGAGATTGTTTCTGTTTCTATGGAAAATCAAACCAGCTAGATCTTAAAACTATGGGATTGCGATAAGGGGCTTGTTGTGGTCTTTGGGAAAGTCCTGATAAGGGGAGTATAAATAGAAGAGCTTTAGATCGGTTTTTTGGGGGATCATGACTGAGCGCTCTCATTCGTGTGAATTCCGGAGGGTTGAACGGAATGAATAAAATGGACCCTTGCTTTTTTTCCTCACCTACTGGCCTGTTGTCTTATTTGTTCTTCAGTCTGTAATTGAATATGTGAGTATTTCTTCCTAGAATAATTTCTAAGTGTCTTTGGGTAAATTTGGGTAATAGGCTAAATTTTAGACACAACAGAAGTCATTGATGAACAATTTCCTGTTCCTAGTCACCCAGGTGTACTACAAAATTTTTAAATATCAGTGGGAATATACTTCAAATATATTTTTTCTCATATAAAATCATAAGGGTGGCAATAATTGTTGCACACCTATATTTAGAAAATATATTTTTTGGATAAACCTGTGTTTTGTTTGCAATTGGTTGATATCCATGAGTGCAGAATATTTCTTGTGATTTTTGTTGTTGTTTGTTTTAAAGAAAAGATCAAAAGGTTAAACAATAAAGACAAACGTTCACAGCCTTTTTTGCTCATATTTAACAAGAGTGCCAATATTAGTGGAGGGCACTGTAAGTTGTTACTATAAAAACTGTCCTGTACTGTATTAGAACAAGCACATTAATATAAACTGGTCATTTGCCTTGCAGCTGGCACTACTGTCCGAGCTATGCTGTTATAGAAAATAAATGAAAAACTTCTTACCAGAATGATCAGATTTGAGAACCCTCAATAACATTATACCTGCAACTGTCTACTCCTTAATCATTGTTTCTTACATTATACATAACTGTATACCTGTTATTGACCCAGTCTGTATCCCAAACTTATTTCTATCACTATCCCTAGTCCTATACCTGTTTCAGCTATCCCAATCCCTGTCCTTTATATCATTCTATTTTTCTCCATATCTATTTATGCCTATCCATATTCTAATCTTTAACATTAATTTAATCCCTATATCCAGCTTTATATAAAATCTTATGTTCCTTTAGTTCATCTCATGACTCATACAATTCATGCCATGTGTAATTTGTGGATGTTCTGGAAGTTAAATGTTCTGAAATGTCTCTGTTCAAATCTGTTTTTGAACAGATATATCAAGATTCATTTGAGCAACGCTTTCTGGAGGAGACAAATCGGCTGTATGCTGCAGAAGGTCAGAGGCTGATGCAGGAAAGAGAGGTGATGTACCTGTTTATAATGTTGGCTTTTAGAGGATTATTCCATATATTGTCACAGATATTTTTCTTGTCTATATTGTGCAACTTAGAAATGTCTATATGTACTAGCTAAAGCCTACATGGTTATGGGACACACATTGTGCCAGCACTGTGACGCAGGTCCTTCTCCGCATTTGCACACAATAGCTTATTAAAATAGGCGGGAGGCAAACTTGGTGTTGTCAGATAATGTCATAGCTGCCTGCAACCTGCAAAAGTAGATCTGCTCTCAGGTTCTGATCTAGCAGATTTTCTTAATGCTTGCGTGTGTATGTTGATCACCTGTAAAGTGCAAAGGGAGTTCCTGACACAGTTGCATTTAGTGACACTCACAATACTCCATAAAAGTTCAAGAGTACAGACAGCTGGGAACACGAAATGAATGATGAGTGTAACGACTGAAAGACAAGTGTAAATACTTTCGACACAATTCTATACCATAACATTTAATAATATTAATAACAATAAGTAAGTGCTAAATCTTCTGTCAGCTGAGGCTTTTCATTGTGTCTTATGGTTATGCACATAACCATAACCCGTCCGACCTGCCCTTCGTTTATACAGCGACATTTCTTTTGACTGAATGATTTGTTTTATTTATCTTAATTCATGGCTTGCTTTTTTGTTTTTCATATTTTTTAATGCCAAAATTATAAAATGACTGGTTTTCACAAAATTTTCTTGATGGTCTTGTTAATCCCTGTCATAGTGAGGGCATCTGCTCAATGCTGGAAATGTCGTAAAAATAAACCATTTAAACTCGACAGTATATTCCATACATAAAAGTGGAAACTATAAATGAAGTAAATTTTTCTCCTGAAGGTGCCTGAATATCTCCATCATGTAAACAAACGTTTGGAGGAGGAAGCAGACAGGGTCATCACATACTTGGACCAGAGCACACAGTAATGCTTAAACTCATAATCAGCCCACAGAAAACTGATTTTTATTCTGGATATTGGAAATGTGACTGGTTTTCTGTGTGATCTGTTTTAGAAAACCCCTCATTGCCACTGTGGAGAAGCAATTACTTGGTGAACATCTGACCGCAACACTTCAGAAAGGTACTAGCCTGGAAGATAACTCATGAAAGAACACATTTTTTCTTCATTATTTGGATCAATTCAACAATTATTTTTTTTTTTTGTAGAGAAACATACTTCTTTTTGCCAAATGTTTGTCATGGTGTGCTAGGGTTGAATCATCTGCTGGATGAGAACCGTATCCAGGACTTGTCTTTGCTATATCAGCTGTTCAGTCGAGTTCGAGGTGGAGTGCAGGTCCTTCTGCAGCACTGGATTGAGTATATCAAGGTAAATTGGAGGTCTATAAATCTTGATTGAGCTTCAATTAAAAAAATAAATATTACTGAGTAACAAAAAAACCCTTTCCTGCTTGTGCTGATATTGGTTTTATGTAACAGGCCTTTGGTAGCACAATAGTTATCAATCCTGAGAAAGACAAGACAATGGTGCAGGAACTGCTGGACTTCAAGGATAAAGTGGATTCCATTATCGATATATGCTTCATGAAGAATGAAAAATTTGTAAATGCCATGAAGGAAGCTTTTGAGACCTTCATCAACAAGCGGCCGAACAAACCTGCAGAGCTTATAGGTGAGTACCGCTTGAAATGTCTTTGTCTGAGTTCATACTGCTTTACTGCAAGATTTAATCTCATTAGAAATTGCAGTTTAGTTGGGAAGTTCAAAGAAACAGTGCTGTGTGAATATTACCATAATTTTCTTGTAGCAAAATATGTGGATTCAAAACTGCGGGCAGGAAATAAGGAGGCCACAGATGAAGAACTCGAGAAGATGCTGGACAAGATCATGATCATATTCAGGTTTATTTATGGTGAGATATTTGTTTCCTCGGTACACCACACCAGAACAAACATGTTTTGTTATTACAACCAATCTTTCTTTTTGTATAATAGGCAAAGATGTGTTTGAGGCCTTCTACAAAAAAGACCTAGCAAAGAGGTTGCTGGTCGGAAAAAGTGCCTCTGTTGATGCTGAGAAGTCAATGCTCTCAAAACTGAAACATGGTAATTTCTGCACATGGCTGTAGATTTCTGTATGGCTATAATTCATTTAAGAAAACTGTTTAATGATACAGGACCTAGTGTCACTATTTCACTGACCAGAGTGATTACGGATTGCCTTTTTGTTGTTGATTTTAGAATGTGGAGCAGCTTTTACCAGTAAATTGGAAGGAATGTTCAAAGACATGGAGCTCTCGAAAGATATCATGGTGCAATTCAAACAGGTAATGGTTTTAACTGAAGTCGCCGACCGGATGTGTGCTCACGTGGCTTAACATCTTAACATACCTTTTATCTTTTGTTCTCTCACCTCAGTATATGCAATGCCAAAATATCCCAGGTAACATTGAGCTGACTGTGAACATTCTCACTATGGGTTATTGGCCAACGTACGTCCCCATGGAAGTTCATCTGCCTGCAGAGGTTTGTTTGTCAAAAAAAGGCTTAAATCAACATTATAATAAATTGATAAATAATTTGAATTAAGATAAATTATTTATAGTGTTCTTGTTTTTATTGTCCAAGATGGTGAAGCTACAAGAAATTTTCAAGACCTTTTATCTTGGGAAGCACAGCGGAAGAAAACTACAGTGGCAATCGACATTAGGACATTGTGTATTAAAAGCTGAATTCAAAGAGGTATACCAGTTTTGAGGCACATTAGGAGGAAAAAAAGCTTTTCAGTGAATAAAACCTTGTGTAAATCATTCAGTGAAACGAAATAAAACACTACCCTTTAGCTTGTAGATTGAAATTTATAATTAATAAACTGCATCCTTAGAACCAGAAGGAGCCCCGAGACAACTTAACCTTATTTCTGATTTTCTAAAGGGGAAGAAAGAGCTTCAGGTGTCACTGTTTCAGACATTAGTTCTGCTGATGTTTAATGAAGGAGAAGAATTTTCCTTGGAAGAGATCAAACTGGCAACGGGAATAGGTATTTTTCAATGTGTCCTCATATTAAACTCACTGTGATATTTGTTTTCTCACTGGGAATGATGAAGTCTGGTGTATGTGGTGATCAGGAAAAACACGGTACATCTTACTGTGAAAAATTATGAAACAGAAATGATCACAAATGTCTGCCATCAATATACTGTGACAACTTGGAAACAGATTTCACCCAAACAACGTGGAATTTTTCAAATTGGGGTCTAGGTGGACAGACGTTCTGAAGTAAATTCACAGTTAAAGTAGTTCCAGTCAGGTCTTGACCGCAGTACAGTTCCATATCACTTCGCCAAGTTAAAAGAAAAGGTAGCCTACTGTCCACCACATTTAACAGCACATAAAATGACACAAAATTTAGATTTTCCAAAAATAATAAGTAATTATTGACGACTGGCTGTTTAATTATTAGAAAAATAATGCGCACCCGAGTTGGTAATGCAGCCATGAAGCGAAGCGGAGCCTTGAGCCATTGATATGCAGTTACTGGAGAGCGAGAGAGAGCGAGCAAAAAAAATGGAACAGAGCGTGTGAGCGAACACATGATTGCAGTAATGAGACAGTAAACAAGTATCAATATTTATTTTTTGTAATGAAAAACCCTGTGAACAAGTAGGCCTATTGATTTTTATTTCATCTATTTCTATTATCAACATGAAATGAAAAAAAAAAACTGAACTCTCTCTCGCTCTCTCCAATAATTGCATATCAATGGCTCAAGCCTCCATTACCAGTTCTAAAATTATGTTTCGTAATTAGCTTCAGACTCTTGAGATGGGATGCGTAATAAATTAGTTCCACACAAAAGCATTTTACGGACAAAAACCTGATAAATGTCTTGAAATAAAACATCTGAATAATGTCCTCAGGTGTGGTAACTGGTTTAAGCAGAATAATTTATTCTGGTCCGTTGAGATATTCGAAAATAACGCACATCCGAGGTGTAATTGACCAGAGTCAATTATTTACTCCCTGAAAATTTTCTGGCCGAGTATGAATTTCTCACACTGTGAATGTCACAATTTGATTAGGTTTTTGTATACTTATGTCATATGTTGGTAAATATGTGCAAAAGAGAAACATATTTTAGCTCAAGAAAGCCTGATGTTTTATATAATGTGCAGATGTGTACAGATATTATGCAAAATACAACCCTGTGTTTCAGATGAATGCTGTAATACTTTTTAAATATATCCATTAGTTCTCCTGATGGTGGAAGAGCGCTATAATTGACTTCTAATGATACCTAATGGAAATGAGGAAGATACCTATTGGAGAGAGGAATGACAGTTATTTTTTCTTTCTTTTCTTTCCCTGTCTTGAAGATAGGGTGTGGGTAATTGGTTCTGTAATGATTTGGAATTTCAAGTGGAGGGGTTGTGGGCTTAAATTGAGACATTGGTCTGCTGTTGTCCATTTACTTTTCAATGAATGTGCCATTAAGCACTGTCTTGGTAAATACTAATTTAAAAGAAAGATCAGGAGGAATATATCAATTAGTAAAGTAATGCAAAATATTTCACTAAAAATAAGGCTAATAATTATTATTTCAAATGTCTACAGAGGACAGTGAGCTGAGACGGACCCTCCAGTCCCTGGCTTGTGGCAAGGCAAGAGTTCTTACCAAAACCCCCAAAAGCAAAGATGTGGAAGATGGAGACAAGTTTTCCTGCAATGACGATTTCAAGCACAAACTCTTCAGGATTAAGATCAACCAGATCCAGATGAAAGAAACGGTACACACCCCATCGTGACTCTTATTTCATCAAAAATATACTCTTGCCTTGGAGGTTATGAAACATTTTATTTTATGCATGATTCCTGGATTACAGGTGGAGGAGCAAGCTAGCACTACAGAGCGAGTTTTCCAGGACCGGCAATACCAGATTGATGCCGCTATTGTCCGCATTATGAAGATGAGGAAGACTTTGAGCCATAACCTCCTAGTGTCTGAGGTTTACAACCAACTCAAGTTCCCTGTAAAGGTGAGGTCAAATGTTTGTTCAGTTTTAACCATGTGCATTAGAGGCATGATAATTAATTTGCAGAAGCAAATACAAAGTAATCTGTAATAGTTATTGTATACAGTGGGGGGAAATAAATATTGGACACGTCAACATTTGTTTCAGTAAATATATTTCCAATGAGGTTATTCACATGAAATTTTCACTAGACACCAGTATTAACTCAAGAAATTCACACATAAAGAAATCCAATCATTAAAGTCTTTAAATAAAGTTATGTGTAATAAAGTGAAATGACACCGGAAAAAAGTATTGAACATGCTAAGAAAAAGCAGTTCTCCAAGGCAAGGAACCAGTTGAAACCTGTAAATAATTATACCCCCTATCTGAGCAAATTAATATCGGCTGGGTTAGTAAATTGATTATCTATATATATCGTTACCAAGGTGTCACACAAGGATTATCTCATGATGGGTACCTTCACACTCTTTTTGTTGAGAAACATATTGATGGAATCGTATACAGATGTATTTCAAAACTTCTGAATCTTCCAGTAAGCACCATTGGGGTCATTAGCCGCAAGTGGAAGCAACATAAATCCGTCATCAACCGGCCATGCACAGGAGCTCCTCGCAAGATTTCTGACCAGGGAGTCAGAAGAATAGTCAGAAGAGCCAAGGACCACTCAGAAAGAGCTCCCGAAACACTTGAGGGCAGCAGGTGCCATCGTCATAGAGAAAACAATAGGCAATGCTCATGCTCACCCCGCAAGACTCCGAAGCACGTCTATCTCATTTGGACAAGCCTCTGAAATACTGGGAGAGTGTAGTCTGGTTAGACGAGAGAAAAATGTTACTTTTTTGGCTGTCATACTACAAACCATATTAGGAGTAGAAATGGCACTGCACGTCATTAGCATTACAGCTGTTAATTGGTTTCAGAGAAAAAAATAAGGTTTTAGAATGGCCCAGTCAATCACCTGACTTGAATCCAATTGAAGAAGATTTAAAGACAATATGTTTAGAAGAACGGGCCAAAATCACACCGGAATACTGTGGCCCATTAATTTCTTCATACAGGAAGCGTCTTGAAGCTGTCATTACAAACAAAGGCTTCTCCACTACGTATTCAATAAATTTCAGTTAGCGTGCTCAATATTTTTTTCCTGTCATTCCCCTTTATACACACAACTTTATTTCTAGACATTAATGTTGTGAATTCTTTATATTTCTGGAGTTGATACTGAAATGTGAATAGCCTAAAAAAAAATGTTGATGCGTCCAATTCTTATTTCCCCCACTGTATAAAGAAGCACACTATTTATCAAGCAAAAGCATACGTATAAATGTCAATTCATGCTATATGTTTGTCTCTGCCTTGCAGCCTGCTGATTTAAAGAAGAGGATAGAGTCGCTCATTGATAGAGACTACATGGAAAGAGACAAGGAGAACTCCAATCAGTACAACTATGTGGCTTAGAGGAAGAGAGGGCAATGAATAGAAGGAAGGAAAGAGTGGAGAATAACAAGAAAGAGGAGGCTGTTCTCAGTAAACACGTGGAAAAGAATCCTCCAGTTATCTTTACCCTCTTTAACCCAGTGACCGACAACTGAATGGAAATTGTTCTCTCGGGTATGTTCTCAGCTGGATTGCATGCCCATTAAAAGAAATGTATTCCTCAGCGCTCCTCTCTTTAAATTGGACAATCCCAGATACATGATTCCCACCCTCACTTTTTTATTTACTTAAAGGAAAAGTGTATTTATTTTTCAGAATTGGTCCCACGTCCATTTTGTTTAGGACATCCTTTTCTGTTTATTTTTAAGTCACATTTCCTTTTAATTCACTGTGTATTCTGTGCAAAATGTTATTACGTGTGGAGGAAAAAATGGAAAAAAGATCTTACTAATAAAATGAGAAATTTGTTCAGTGCTGTAGCAACATGAGTGTATAACATTAAAAATAGGATTTCATGCCTTTAATGGGAAATCTATACAGACAGAAACCAAGCTTATCTGCTGGAGTCTACAATAGCTCACAGGTTATTTGAAAATGGACAAAAAAAAAGCCTTGAGACATTTAAATGGTAGAAGCCAAATTTGAAGTACTAAAACTGTGTGCCAAAATAGATTAAACCAAGCACTCATTCTGTTATAGGACGAATTCATGCTGCTAAACTTGTCAATACATAGATTCCTTTCTACTCAGCCTTTTTTTTTTTTTTAATTTTGTGTTTATAAATATGCCATGCCCACATCCACCTTGCACCCCAATTTGGGCATGGATTTATTACTGCAATGTTAAGGGTGCTTTTCTAATAAAAATCCTGTTTCATTGCAGTTGGAGGGTAAACTTTGTTTGTTGGGAATTAAATTAATGCAGATGAACATTTTTTCCAGAAACAAAACAGTATAAAAAGCACAGCAGTGTCATAATTACATTATCCTAGTAACTCGAAGATTTGTATATCCTTGGCATATTACACTGAGAAGCTCCTGTATGGCATCACTGGATGAATAGAGTTGTATGATTATAGTGTTTCGATAAATCATAAGTGGACAATTATCTCTTGTCTGAATACGTCTGCTTGTTTTTATTGCTCCAGATTAAATGCCTGTGTTTCCATGATCATGTCCTTTTTCAATTCAGCTACCTTTTTTTAATCATTCATTTTGTGAGGCGTTTTTTGAAAAGGCCTATTTTAAAAGAAAATTTTATAAAAGATACGTGAATATTGGTTGCGTCAAGCTTATATTATCATTAAGAGACCTGGTTTGGGGTATTATGGAAAAATATTCCTGTAATTGTAGATCCCCAGGTAAAAATTATGGAATCACCACACTTGATATTCACCTGGATTTTTTGGTTTGTTGCAAATAAATAAATCACAGATATGACACAAAACAATTTTTGGTTAATAGTTGGAACATTCTGGCTTCATGAAACATACCTCAAACAAATTACATTAAATATATATGTATATACACGTGTGTGTGTGTATATATATATATATATATATATATATATATATATATATATATATATATATATAAAATAAACTGAGTGGGTTTAATATAAACCTCAATAGCATCATCTTAGACATAATGTGTTGCGTCACTGGAAGGTTCCAGAATAAAGACCTTTTTTATGGCTATAATAAATAATTGTACACGTTTAAACACAGCCTAATGTTTGAATAGTTGGATTTAGTTAATAAAATAAACGCGATAATTGTTTATTTTAATAGTTAAAGGGGTCCCTGGCTGTATAACGTTTGAGAAACCCTTGCCCCCGAGAAATCGCTTAGTAATAATCTTTATGACGCCATGCGTTCCTGCTCAGGGTTTTGAGTTGCCGTAAAGAGTGGAAGACTGTCGCAAAAAGGCATCCGTATGCCGTCGAGACTGCTGCGCTGTGTTGCTGCACGACGTGAGGATTGAATCGTTTATTTCATTGAACGTTTTCTGTTACAAGTTCTTTAGTAATTGTTGATTCCTAACCATTTTTATTTATTTATTTTTATTTTAAACAGTACGAAACACAGCATAGAGGATAGAGATACATCCAGCAAAAATGTTTAAAAAGTAAGGATGGGCTAAGCCTAATTCAGACTGTTTTTAATACCAATTTAACAGTTAATAGCTTCTCAACGTGTGCGTGTAAACTAAGTTCATGTTTTCATTAATGATGAGATGATATCAGATCAATTTATCTCGCGTAGTATTTCCACGCTAACAGCTTACTAACCTGCTCTCAGTTCATAAAGCCAGTCTACATGCTAGCTAGCCAGGAAGTTCACTGTCTTACATTTATTAGTTATGGCGTTGGTTAATATTCGGTTTATGACCTGGTGAAATGTATTAGTGTGTACCTGTGTTCCACTGAGAGCATGCTCTTTGTGTTTCCTCGTGATTAGCAGTAAAGACACATTGCAGACTGAGAAGTTAGTAACGTTTAACGTCAGAGGTTTGTACTAAAGCAACTCAGTGAAAGATTATCAGTCAGTGAATTCATATAAAATGTGATCAGTGCTCTAATCTTTCTCTACTGATTGATCAGGTTTCGATCAAAGAGCCCTGTGAATCATGTGGAAAGCTGTATTGACCAAGTACACTGGGCAAACCTGGTCCTGGACACCTCCTTGTCCTGCACATTTGAGTGACTTTACAACAGAAACCCTACTTCTTGTCCTGGATCATACTGAAAATGCAAAGGGACGGACCTTTTACTGACTCAAAATCCTGCCTCCATGCACTGGAATCTGTGACGACAGACCATCCAATAATTGTTGATATTTTCATTAAAACAAACCAGTTATGGAGACACAATTACAGCATATATAATTAGTGTATACATTCGAAAAGTGGCAAGAGAAATGTCACGAGACAACGCCGTTTATCAGGTAAAACTCTGAAACACTTGTTTTGTAAGATGGACCAAGGAAAACATTTACAATTTTTATCACAAACAAATTAAAAGGATCTTTTATAGAGCCGTACTTACGGAAATGTTGAATGAGTGATAAATTACCTGTATTCGCCATGAAATAGCTATTGAAGCTGGTATGGCAATAAACCCAAATACAAACAAACAATTTCCTGCTCTAATACACCAGTTCCAACTAATCAAATCATTAACAGTTATCCCTGAGTTGAATAGAGCAGGACACAGAAATGTGCAGGACAGGAGATACCCCAGGACCATGGTTGGGAACATTAAGGAATTTGTCTTGGTTGTTGTTAATCATTAACAACAACCCAAACATTAGTCCTTACAATACGACAACAAGGACATAAGGGCGTTTGTTTCTCAGGTGGAAGAGCGGGTTGTCCACTAATCGTAGGGTTGGCGGTTTGATGCCCAGCCCACATGATTCCACATACTGAAGTGTCCTTGGGCAAGACACTGAACCGCAAGTTGCTCCCGATGGCAAGTTAGCGCCTTGCATTGCTGCTCTGCTACCATTGGTGTGAGAGTGTGTGTGTGAATGGGTGAATGAATGGGTGAATGAGACACAGTGTAAATCACTTTGGTTAAAAGCGCTATATAAGTGCGCCACTTACATAAACAACAATAATATAAAACACGTCTGCTGTGAGCAGATAACCCACCGTCTGATGGAGATTTCAGTTGCAGAAATATAGAGGCCATACCACAACATGCAAACCACTCAACAGCAGTACGAATTTCCAAAGAAATACACAGATGAGCCACAAAAGTTCTGGAACCAAGATTAACCTCTACAAAGTGATGGAAAGGCCACAGTGTGGAGAAAGAAAGGATCTGCTCATGATCCAAAATATAGAGGTTCATCTTTGGAACATGGTGGAGATGGTGTCATGGCCTGGGCTTGCATGTCTAATCTTGCTAATCTTTATTGATGATGCAACTCGTGGTGGTAGCAGCAGAATGAGTTCAGAAATTTGCAGGAACACTTTGTCTGCAAATTTTCAGAGAAATGCATCCAAATTAACTGGGAGAAACGTCATCATGCAGCAAGATCCAAAACACACTGCCAATGCATTTCACCTTCTGAAGAAGAGAATGAAGGGAGAAATCCCCAAAACAAACAACAAATGAAAGAAAAGCACTTTCCAGAATGTACAAGCCTGGAAAAGCATCACAAAAGAAAAATGCAACAGTTTACTGATGTCAGTGGGTCAGCAGCTTGATGCAGTTATTACAAGCAAGGGATATACAACCAAAAATTGTGTTGTTTACTTTAAACAATCTGTTCCTATACTTTTTCTCACCTAAAAATTGGGTGGTCTGCCACCAAAGATGCCATGGTCTAAGTTGTTTAACACATTTAGATGTAAATATCAGGAAACTAAAACTAAAATTCTGATCTATTGTCTAGTGCAGACCATTTACATAAACAACAATAATATAAAACACGTCTGCTGTGAGCAGAAGTGGATATTATTTATGACTGTTGCACTGTAAGTTAAGAAAATGATGTGAATCAGCTTAAACTATAAATGTGCAGATGTGTTAAATGGTAAGATTTTTCATTCAGCCCCAAACCAGAAAGGAAACTCAAACAGGTACTTGACTTTCATCCGTGTCGTAGAATACTTGCCATGAATAATCTGTTTCTTGCTACATATCATGTTAGATTTTGGAACCAAGTTCACACCCAGGTGAACATCTCACTAACAATCTGTTCTGCTCTATAGACTCCTTAGAGATGACCAGTAGTGCAAGCTTATAACAACTTGTGCATTCATCCATAACAACTCCTGACAGTCAAAACTAAATAGGGGCATAACTAAAGGACTAGTATTAGGCTCTGATTATCTTTATCTGAGTATTTCCTCAATCCCCTATGTTAATTTTTTATAATTCACTTTAATAATGCACCTGTTCCTGTTTTCCAGGTTTGATGAAAAGGAAAATGTCTCCAACTGCATTCAGCTAAAGACGTCTGTAATCAAAGGCATTAAGAATCAGCTTATTGACCAGTTCCCTGACATTGACCCATGGCTCAATCAGATCATGCCCAAAAAGGATCCAGTCAAAATTGTCAGATGGTATGAGATATGGAATGCTTGTAAATTATATTTACTTACATTTGTGAGTTCATAAGTCTTGCTTAAGATGATGTCTTAGTGATATATTTTTGATTCTTATTTGTTTACTATTGCAGTCATGAACACATTGAAATTCTGACAGTAAATGGTGAGCTGCTCTTCTTCAGGCAGAGAGAAGGACCTTTCTACCCAACCCTGCGTCTCCTTCACAAATGTAAGTCATGAGTAGAGAATAGGCATATCCATGTTTATTATTTATCTATTATACACTGTTCAGTTCTCGAATTCTGATTGGTCAGAGGGTGACTATATGCTCTACATAAACTAAATCTAATAATAAACGGATTAAACATAGTGTTGAACAAAGAAGTTTGATTTTTGATAGTGAAATTTTTTGTAATGAGAGTCTCCAGTGTCAGCACTTTGTAACAGTCAGTAAGTTTTCTGCCTGGGTGTTTTCTGGTTTCTTGTTAATTGCAGTGTGCATTGTTGTATTATTAACTTCAAGAGAGCGAAAAACGTTGGTGACCATTGTACAGCCCCCTCCAAAATTATTGGAACAGCAAGACCAATTCTATTTTTTTATATATACAATGAGGACATTTGGGTTTGAGATCAAAAGCGGAATGGATAAGAATTTCAGTTTTAATTTCCTCATATGTACATCTTGGAACATGGCATTTTTCGTATGAAACATTTTTTCAAGTGATCAAAAATACTGGACTGATAGGTGTTTCTTGCTGCCCAGGTGTGCTCTGCTAAAGGGATTGTTTAAAGAATTAATAGTTCGGAATGTCAACTTGGTTTGAGCTTTGGGATTTACCTGTGAAGTCTGCATTTGTTCTTAAAAAGGAGAAACCAACATGAAGACCAGAGAGCTGTCAATGGGAGAAAAACAAGCCAATTTGAAGCTGAGAAAAGAGGGAAAATCTATCAGAGCCATTACACAAGCATTGAGCATAGCCAATAAAACAATTTAAAATGTCATGTAAAAGAAACCACTGGTGTTTTAACAACCCGACATGGAACAGGTCAGACAAGGAAAACAGCAGCAGTTAATGACATTGTGTGAAACATTGTGTGAGCTGTGAACCCCCCTGACCAAAACAACAGTCAGTGACATCAACAACCTCCACAGGGCAGGGGTGAAGGTATCACAACCCACTGTCTGAAGGAGATTTCAGTTGCAGAAATATAGAGGCCATACCACAACATGCAAACCACTCAACAGCAGTAAGAATTCGCAAAGAAATGCAGAGATGAGCCACAAAAGTTCTGGAACCAAGATTAACCTCTACAAAGTGATGGAAAGGCCACAGTGTGGAGAAAGAAAGGATCTGCTCATGATCCAAAACATAGAGGTTCATCTTTGGAACATGGTGGAGATAGTGTCATGGCCTGGGCTTGCATGTCTAATCTTGCTAATCTTTATTGATGATGTAACTCGTGGTGGTAGCAGCAGAATGAGTTCAGAAATTTGCAGGAACACTTTGTCTGCAAATTTTCAGAGAAATGCATCCAAATTAACTGGGAGAAACGTCATCATGCAGCAAGATCCAAAACACACTGCCAATGCATTTCACCTTCTGAAGAAGAGAATGAAGGGAGAAATCCCCAAAACAAACAACAAATGAAAGAAAAGCACTTTCCAGAATGTACAAGCCTGGAAAAGCATCACAAAAGAAAAATGCAACAGTTTACTGATGTCAGTGGGTCAGCAGCTTGATGCAGTTATTACAAGCAAGGGATATACAACCAAAAATTGTGTTATTTACTTTAAACAATCTGTTCCTATACTTTTTCTCACCTAAAAATCGGGTGGTCTGCCACCAAAGATGCCATGGTCTAAGTTGTTTAACACATTTAGATGTAAATATCAGGAAACTAAAACTAAAATTCTGATCTATTGTCTAGTATACATCTTTTGATCATAAACCCAAATTTCTTCAACGCATTGTGAAAAC
Organism: Noturus placidus; assembly: GCA_022414735.1. Lineage (NCBI taxonomy): Eukaryota > Metazoa > Chordata > Actinopteri > Siluriformes > Ictaluridae > Noturus > Noturus placidus. The sequence goes on along the minus strand of JAFFST010045091.1, from coordinate 6,781 downwards.
AATAGAATTGGCTTTGCTGTTCCAATACTTTCAGAGGGTACTGCAGCTACTGTAACATGAGTGATGACAGGAAATAGCACTATATTGTGGACATTACACAGCATTAAATGAAATTAGATAATGATGAAAAAGTGCATGGCATTCTGTAGTAAATAAAAATGGTTAGCGTTGGCAAATTACTCTGGTAAAACAGGAATAGAAGGCTTCAGAACATGCTCTTATAAGACAAATAATCAACTTTGGGGTTATAACAATAAAGGTGCTTTGTGTCAGGCTGCATCACAAGACCTTGCCCTTGATTGTTGTCCTGTCAAATTTTTTACACAACTCTAATTGGATCAGAATCAAACTTCTGGTATGATCTTGACCTAATAGCTTAATATAATTTAAAGTGTATTAATAGAAATATAGATCTGAATTATTGCAGGGAAAAAAAAGTGTTTTACGTTAAATATGTACATATAGTTTTGTTTTCTTTGTTTGAAATATAACGGGCAAAATATAAGTAAGAGGTAATGTGTTTATGTTAATGAAATTAAAAAAGAAATGAAAAATTGCTTAACCCAGGATCCAATATTTGATGCATTGCTCTGGCATTTCTTGATTAATGCATAATCTGTTCTTGTACAGATCCTTTCATTCTTCCACACCAACAAGTTGATAAAGGAGCGATCAAGTTTGTTCTCAGTGGAGCGAATATCATGTGCCCCGGGCTGACGTCACCAGGAGCGAAACTCTACCCTGCTGATGTGGACACAGTAGTTGTATCCTCTGAGATTCTGCAGCACAGATTATTTCAGCAGAGATAAATGTTACACTTTGTCACATTATAAAAGACAGGTTATTTTTGTCCTTGACTCATTGTGTCAGGCGATCATGGCAGAAGGGAAGCAGCATGCGCTCTCTGTGGGTGTGATGAAAATGTCTGCAGAGAACATGTAAGTGGTCTTGCTCTTCAAATGTGAAATTCATTGCAGAAAGTACAAGGAAGGTGATGCACAAAGATGATTGAAGTTAATTGGATTGTGTTCTGTGGTGTATTCTGCCTGGATAACCATAATCATTATTATGTCTAAAAACAGAGAGAAGGTCAACAAGGGGATTGGGATCGAGAATGTTCATTATCTCAATGATGGACTGTGGCACATGAAGACATATAAGTAATAACACAATAAAATGTATGTTATTAAAATCTCTGACCTGCCAGACACCATTCTCTGCCTGTCTGCTGTCCATCAGCGGCAAACCACGCTGAAGATTATGAACCCAATGCACTAATAAAACCTGCATTCAAGCCAATCTGAAACAGCATTTTTTCAACAAGCTGTTCTCCACAGTCTAAACATCAGCGTAAAGTCCACTGAAACACAGTGTTCCAAGGTAAAAAGAGCTTGTAAGTCACCCCAGATTTTCTTAATTCCACATTTAGCTCAGCAAACTGTATCTAGTCTTTTTGGGATGCTACTGTTTGTCGAATAACACAATATATTTCATTCGTAATATTTAGTACGTAGTTAATATTAGATGCACAAAATACTTTCAACTGCGTAAGGGAATGCAAAAAATATTTATTATCAATAATTGTAACTCCGAGTGAAAACAAACCCTGCATTATAAAGAGTTGCCAGATTATCAGGTAGACCTATTGTATTCATTGTTCTTTTGTTAATTACACATACGATATTGACCAAATATTGTTTGGTTTCATTATCAGCACAGCAGTGACATTGGCACAGTATTAAGTGTGTACCAAGTGCAGATGTTTTACCACAGTGCACTTTATTAGAAATATTTTCCTGTTTAGTCCACTGTGTAGGTGTACAGTTTGAGACTTTGGATCTACAGGGATCAATTTTATTATAAAAAAATTAACAAAGTTAAGCAAATTGTTCCTGAATTGGTTGAAAAAGATGTGAGTATAGCCAAACTTTTTTCCTTTCACAGTGTGTGAATCATCTTATTGACCATTATCATGGCCAGTTTCTGATCACAGAACTGAGGTCACATCAGATAATTTTTGTTTTTTTAATTATTGGTCCAATTGATGCACTGTATGGTCAAAATTATATGGACACCTGACCATCACACCCATATGTACTTTTTGAACATCAACATTCCCATCCCATTAGGGGCGGATGTGGCTCAGGTGGTAGAGCGGGCTGTCCACTAATTGTAGGGTTGGCAGTTCGATTCCCGGCCCAGATGCCTCCATATGCTGAAGTGTCCTTGGGCAAGACACTGAACCCCAAGTTGCTCCTGATGGCAGGCTTTAATCCATTATTAAACTTTCCGTGTGTGTGTATGTGAATGAGAAACCGTGTAAAGTGCCCAGGTTAAAAGGCACTATATAAATGCAGACCATTTACCATTCCAGATTTAGTCCCCTTTTGCTGTTATAATAACCTCCACTCTTCAGGGAAGGCTTTGCATTAAATTTTTCAGTGTGGCTATGGGAATTTTCTGATTCAGCCACAAGAGCATTAGTGAGGTCAGGCACTAATGTGGGATGAGGAGGCCTGGAGCACAGTCAATATTCCAGTTCATCCCAAAGGTGTTCAGTGGGGTTGAGGTCAGGGCTCTGTGCAGGCCACTCGAGTCCTCCACACCAACCTTGGCAAATCACATCTTCATTGACCTTGCTTTATGCACAGGGGCATTGTCATGCTGGAACAGGTTTAGGCCTCTTAATTCCAGTGAAGGGAAATAATAAGGCTACAGCACTAGACAATTCTGGATAATCTCGTGCTTCCAACTTTGTGGCAACAGTTTGAAGAAGAATCACATATGGGTGTGATGGTTATGTGTCTGCAGACTTTTGGACATATAGTGTACACTCGTACACATACCACTACTAAGTCATTGTCAGTGGTGTGTTGAGAATGAAACACTACCCTAATAACATCTGAGCAGTGGCAGTCCTATAGGAGTCCCTTAGACTTCATGAACAGTAATTATACACCTGTATCGTAAGTGATAACACGGCAGATGCTTTTTATATTGTAAAGTGGCAACTCTGTATAACAATAGTACGAGTTTGTTAGACTGGGCCATACAGAAATGTCCCATGTTTAGTAAATCTCCATACTAAATATTACTTTGCAATAATTGCTTAATGTTTTAAGATGTACTAATGATTTACAAATAATTCTCAAGTTACTTGATAAACTCCTTCATGTAGCAATCATTACTGATGACTTAGAAAAAAAATCTTGCCAAATTTTCTTACCATATTTTAAGACAAAATACTTCACAAGTGCTGCTCAGTTATAGGATCCCATCTGCCTTTCAAATTATTTATATCCCTAAAATATAACCAAACAGATTCCAAAACAGTTATTATTTTTGTAAAATAAGTGAGAATTTGAGCTTTATTTTAATCATATTCCAATACCCCAACAACACAGCGTTAATCGTTTTCACTGAAAATCAGAAACCAATGATCAAATGAATGCAGTAGAATCCAATGAAAAGAACACCAATGCCCCATGAAATCTCTTTTTACCCACATATATAGAATAAACCTCTGCCAAAATATATTCACATGAAAACATAGCATTAAACACAATAACAAAGTATCATCCTTCATTACAGTGCCAAGTTCAGCACTGCTAAAACAGCATTTGATCTTTTAAAACATAAAACGATTTCTGGTGGTCCTATGGATGTAACCAAGTGCAGGAACAATGAAATCAAGTTAATCACTGCCGTACATAGTACTTCATTAAGACAATATTATTTCATTCTCATTCATTATTTACAGTATAAGACTAATGTAAACAATTTAGAAATAACGCAATTACTGTATAAAGATTATTTCCAGGTGCCCAAGTATAGCCCAAGATATGCTGTAATGTGTCTTTGGGTTTCTGATCTTGTTGGCAGATTCATTTCCTACCCCTAGCTATAAAAATACTTTTTAAAATATTCATTCATCTTCAGTAACTGCTTAATCCTGGTCAGGGTTGCAGTGTGTACAGAGCATAATCACTGGATTAAAAAAAATTATAATTCCCCCACAATTTGTCAAAGAGGAAAAGAAGAAACATTTCACCAAGTTAAGTTGAGACAGGCACGTGACTCTCTTGGAGCCATAATAATGTTGAATAATGCAAACTAAGAGCATTATTCAACTTTACTTGACCGAAATTCCTTTACCACATTTCTTTTAACTAACAGTTTACATGGATTGATCCATTGAACCTCTCGCTATGTGTGCTTTAGCACTGTCCGTTATACAACATTTTTGGTAGAGCAGTAGCGTCAGTGTTAGTGATTAGTCATTGTCCGAGTTCTTTGGAGGTAAAAACATTAAAGAGTCATGAAAGTTGTGTCCATATGCCCTTAGCCTGTAGACTCCATACATCATGACCTGCATCTGGCTGGGTGACATGCCACTGTATGTGATGGTCATGTCAGAGCAACATGCCTCCACGACATCGTCAGGGTTCTGGGTTATGCTTTGAGAAATGAGCTCGTTCACACCCTTTTTGTTAAAGAGCCCCTTGCCATGACCATCTTCTCCATTTTCAGCGAACACTCCGTTGAACTTCAGGCATGTAGCAAGCTGCTTCTCTTCACTCAGCTTCCACAAGCTATAGCCTTGCTCAGGGCACTTGTCCTCATCATCAAAAATGCTAATGAGTCTTTTCACAGCCTCATAGCTAAGCACAATGCCACTGCTGTACTCCACATACTCCAGCTCACCAGACTTTTCCACATGGCCAATGTAAAAGGGCTGACTGGGATCTTTAACCAGAACCAGATATTTAAGGTTTTCAATGATGGTGAAGGTCGTAGGTCGGGCAATGTAGAACCAGCGGAGGCCATCTGCATGCTCGTATGCATGCACGATTGCTTTACGCAGCCTAATCCACTCATCCGTTTCCTGCTGATCGACAGCCTCCATTGCTTTGGATGACTCAGAGCTGTAGAAAACTGACCTATCACAGTGTTTGCTCCAAGTGCTGTTGGTAGCAGCCCAGTGCAGCAAGCTCTTGGGTGTAACCATAATTATACAATACACTCGCACCAGCTGAGTGAGATCAGACATCCGGGTCTTGCTTAACTTTTGCATATCCTCTTTGCTGTGGGGTTTGAGATGGTGGTGGTTGTGGTGTTCTTCTGCAGATTGGGGAATGGTTGGTCTAAAGGTTCCAAATAGTGACAATACAAAACAGAAAATTCCTCCCAGGACCATGCCCTTGAAAAACGAACTGCCATCAGATATCATTTTGTCAGATGGTACTGCAGACACAAAAGACAAAAGGGTCGGTGCTAAAGAGCATCACCTTAAAAACAACTTCAAAACATGTGATACAAATGAAGATAAAAGCCTGCACTCTCTGTAGCTCCACGGTACTTTTATTATTTAAAAGACACAATCCAGCACTTTAACAAATTCAGGGCAAGTGTAAATAAAATTAGGAATGAAAAATAAGATAAAATGAAGAATTTCTACCACCAGCCTCAAGAAGGATCTCGTGTATGTCTGGAGCACTTTATCTTGTGTGCACTTTCAGGATATGTACTGTAGCTCACAGCTAGCTCATACAAACACGAAGTCATCAGAATACTTGGCAAGTAATGTATATATAGCTACAAATATCGGAATGGTAGGTTCTGACTACCGGAGTGAGCTGAGTTACAGTACAAGCTAGCAACACAGCTGCTACAACCAGCAATTGTTACATTTAATAACGAAAAGAAAGAATGTAAACAAGTTACCGCTTCCTCGTTGAAGTTGCTACCCAGTTAGCTAGAAAGCTAAACGCACATCTGAATGATTTCCTGGGGGTTTTTGCGCTTGATACAGTTTATTGACTTGTTATCATTAGTAATAGTTTAAACTGCTGTAATTAAGTGGCTTTAATTCCGTGATCCAGTGCAGCCGGAAGTGGGGAAAAGAGATGACAGCTCACTAGTGACGTCACCAGCTATCACGGGATTTGCACTACAGAAGATATTCATAAAAGCCGAAAAACTAGAGAGCCGTGTTAACTAAACAAATAGGACAACGGGTTATTTTAAGTTATTAATATTCTGATGTATAATATATTGTTATGTAGTGTAAAAAAGATGAGAACAAATTAAAACTTCCAACAAAACCGGAAGTCGAACAGTAAATGTACAGCGCTGCTGCCATCTACTGGTAAGCATAATATATTTACAAACAAACAAAAAAACCCCACACTGAGTCGATGCATGCCTGCGTAAATTATTTCCATACGTCAGGTCGGATAGGTGAGTTTTATACTTGATGCGGAATTATAAAACATCAGATTGACTGATACATGAAGGTTTGTGTCATTTTATGGACACAAGATTATGTTGTTGAATTGGTCCTGATTAAATGTGAATATCACTAACACAGAACTAAAATCAATAAAGCAGAATACATTCCAGTTCTACACGAACACAGACAACCTATATGGTCAAAGGTTTATGGACACCGGACCTTAACACTCATGTTGCCGTTATTCAATTCAATTCAATTCAATTTTATTTGTATAGTGCTTTTTACAATAGTCATTGTCTCAAAGCAGCTTTACAGAAATATAAAACACAGTATACACACAGCAAAACTCAAGGGCGTAACCATGTTATGGACATTGGGGGGGGGTCCAAGCGCTAAACACCCCCGCGCGCAGCCAAACTTCCAAAATTTTATACTGAATTTTTGTATATTTAGAACATAGGTTTAGGATTACAGTTACTGTTTGAATTCACGTGGTTTCTGAGTGATAGCTCCCACAGCATGGGGAAACTGATCAAATACATCACC
>JAFFST010045090.1:214041-229206 GCA_022414735.1 Noturus placidus | reverse complement strand
ATATATATATATATATATATATATATATATATATATATATATATATATATATATATATATATTGTGTTGTAATTTGTAAATACTTCCTCATAGTAAACTGATTTCCCCATACCCACCTTTAATTCTAAGGACTTTTTGTTTTGAAGTATAAAATATAATACCAAAAAGGTCAAACAAAGGGGAAAAGTTCAAGGGGGTGACAACATTTCGTAATGTTTTCAGATATTTATAACAATGCTACAGTCTCTATGACATAGGCTAAAATTATTATTATTATTCTTTAAATAAATTGCACCCTTTGTGCAGTGTTTGCTGGTATTTCTACAAGCTGCCTCTCTTTCTTCTGAAGTATGTGGATGTGTACATACAGTGGTGATTGAAAGTTAGAATTGTTTATATTTCTGCATAAACATCATCAGATTTTCACCAGAAAATCATCAGAAGTCCTACAAGTAGACACAGAGAAACCATTTAAACAAGTCATATAAAATATTATACTTTGTCATTAATTTATTGAGGAAAATGATCCAATATTACAGATCTGTGAGTAGCAATAGTATGTGAACCTCTAGCTTAGCAGTTAATTTGAAGGTGAAATTAGAGTCAGGTGTTTTCAATAGAGAACATTCTAAAGGGTTCACAAGCTTTCAAGCACCACTGTAGGTCTAGCTCATTCTAATAACAGAGGTCCAATGTGTGAATCTTTAGGGGTCACTAAATTTAGTGCTGTATTTAGTTTATTGGAGAAATTGCCGATGCAGTATATGTATTTCAGCATCCCCAGCTCAAAATTCTTTCTCAAAAAAAAAAAATTAAAAGTTCTGCAGAATGACAAGTGCAACAGAATACAGTAAATGCACAGCATCAGGAAGAAGTGGCTACAATAATTGTACAAGTATTATTATTATTATTATTATTAGATATTTTGAAAATCACCCACAATAGGTAGATAAATTGTGCGTATTGTAAGAGTTTTATTCAGTACCTAATTGCAGAGCATGGACTTCCTTTAGGGCATTCAGCTCCTTCACAATCTCATCAATCTTTTTCCTCAGCTCTTCAATGGCAGCGCTGTGAGTAGCTCCTGATTCCAGCAGCACATCTATTACACATTTATGAAACAAACAACTCAGCAACACTTGCATGCAAATTAGCAGTTAACCATACCTTCTTAAACTATTTAGAGCAATTAAATAAGCATGTTAGACATCCTTTATCTAACCTTTAATGGCTAGACTACATGGCTAGGAAAACAACAATAAAGTTCAGATAGTATACTTGCCTTTTGTTTCATTCTCTGTCTGTGTGTTCTGCTCAAGCAGGCAGTGTGCAGGACACACAATACACAGTAGCAGTGCGACGCTTCTAAAAATCATATTTACTTTCATCTGGACTCCTAAAGCTTATACTGAACAGAGAGATCCAAGAGCTTGAGTATCTCTGCTGTGTGCGTCTGCATCTGAGGCGTGAAACATACCAACAATGTCAGAGCTGTGTGAAACCCAAGTGAAACGCCTGCAGGAGGGGAAACTACTGCTGTACCATCCCTCCTGTTCCCAGTACACACTAAACTGTAGAGCTCAAACTTGCTCACCACACCACCACACCCATATCCAAGCATGTGTTTCACCCAAGACTCGTGCTTTTCTTGACTTTATTGTATAACTTCAAAAACCAAATAACAAAGAACAGCTGTACTGACAATTACATTATGTTGCAGACAGACAGACAGATAGATAGATAGTCAAACAAGTGTGACCCCTTAACTTGAAAATGTAGTCTTACACAGAGCTAGACAGACAGACAGACAGACAGACAGATAGTCAAACAAGTGTGACCCCTTAACTTGAAAATGTAGTCTTACAGACAGACAGACAGACAGACAGACAGACAGACAGACAGATAGACAGATAGACAGATAGATAGATAGATAGATAGATAGACCGACCGACCGACCGACCGACAGAAAGACATTATGCAAGTGAACTATTGCAACTCAACACTGTGTCTTTTAATTGTCTCCCCCAGTATACCCCCTAAAGCATCATACTTTTTAAAAGCAGTGTCTAATCACAGGCATGTCTAACTTGTTGCAACAGAGCTCTAACACACCACATTCCGGCCCTGGAGGGTGATTAGCTGAGTGCTGAATCACGTATATTACATTAGTTAGACGTATATAAGTTAGAGAGCAGAAGGTGCATCAGACATACCGCGTCCCTTCCCACCACAGGAATTGTCGCGGGCAAATGGGGACTCTTATTCCATTGGGGGACGGATTATTTACTTCCTCAATTTTAGCGTTGCTTACTTTGACCACTTCACGAACCACCACTAGTGTTTTAGGGCGTCAACAAGCTGCAAAGTTTTCGCATATTTTAAAATATAAAAAAAAAATAAGAATATATTTTAACAGTGAATATTATGTTCAACAATAGTTGTGTTTATAACGTACTTTTTAAATTGTGATCCACTTTAAAAAGTTTTGTCTTTATGGGAAATAATATAAATTGGGTTTAGGTTTTGCGCATTGTCGTAAAGACTCTCTTTGTATTAGGTCTGGTTTCACTAGCTAACCTGTTATTATATTTGAAGTTGGTTAGGTTGCTGTGGTGGCTGAGGGTAACGTGGTGTTGTGGTCGAGGTTAACCTGCTCATATAAATCTCCACGGTCATGTATCACCGGTGTAGATTACATAAAACACTGCAAAGAAAATTCAGTTTTGTTATATCTGCAGTGGCATTGTATAATTTATCTATCCATCCATGCCACTGTAGTGCACAGTGTAAACGACATCCAGTGTGAAAAAACCTTGTTGTTGATAATAATGGGAACGATTAAAATAAATTTGAACTAACATAACACAAGGCTGTCTTATGCTAACTTTTTATAGTGACAGTTCTGGCTAAATTGCAATGAATTAGTTAGCTGTGGAGTGTCGTTAATTAGATTACACCATATTATCCACCCTCCTTCTGAGTACATTGGGGCATACCAACTATTGCAACGGAGAGGGTTTTAGTATTTATATCCAAATTATTATGACGAATTCTTAACCTCAATTCTCATCACTTATTTGACATATTGATGCATAAATCAAACAATCAGTTTATATAATTAGATAATCAGTGCATGGCCCATGTTCTTGTTGATCCATTGTTTACATAAAATAACATAGGCTAAATAAACAAAAAATATACTTTTTTTTATTATTTCTTTTTACATTTTTATTTTGGAGTATATGGTTTGCCTCACACTTCCAGGGCCGGGGGTTTGATTCCCGCCACTGCCCTGTGTGTGCAAACTTTGCATGTTCTTCGCGTGCTCTGGGGTTTCCTCTGGGTACTTTGGTTTCCTCCTTCAGTCCAAGGACATGCACGGTAGGCTGATTGGCGTGTCCAAAGAGTTAGTAGTGTATAAATGGGTGTGTGAATGTATGTGATTGTACCCTGCGATGGATTGACACCCCATCCAGGGTGTACCCTACCTTGTGCCCGATGCTCCCTGAGATAGGATCCAGGTTCCCCACAACCCTGAAGGATAATGCGGTATAGAAAATGAATAGTTGGATGGATATTTATATTTTTGCTTAGCTTTAGCTCAGCATGAAGTGGCAGTTGGTTGTTACGATCCCAATGATGCACATGTGCAGAGCTCCGATTTCTCCAACCAAGTTTCTACATAACAAGCGTTATGATTTGGACCAAATAAGTCCAAGGTATGTGTTGTAGAGTCAACCTCATTTTGAATATATACAGTGCCTTGCGAAAGTATTCGGCCCCCTTGAACTGTTCGACCTTTTGCCACGTTTCAGGCATCAAACATAAAGATATAAAACTGTAATTTTTTGTGAAGAATCAACAACAGGTGGGACACAATCATGAAGTGGAACCAAATTTATTGGATATTTCAAACTTTTTCAACAAATAAAAAAACTGAAAAATTGGGCGTGCAAAATTATAATTAATACCATAATAGTACCATACAATTAAATTGTAAGTGTGACACGCTCATTTCAGTTGGATCTCAGAGAGTAGTAATGACTGATACTAATTTGTTATTTTAATAATTTAAGCCACAATATACTGTCAAACAATATTTCCATACTAATGTTGCCATAAAATGTCTTTAACAGTTTCACAGAAAATTATTAAAATAACATTAATAATTGGGTAACATTAGACCTTATATTATAAATCTGTTTCTGTGTTTTTAGTGTAGCAATCTGGCTAGACTTTTAAACTGAAACAGGAAAAGTGCATCAACACTGAAATGTCCAAAGTAAAGTTAGGGCTCTGAAGCAGAGAACCACTGCTCTAGACCAAGCATTTCTGTCCTTGACTCAGCACCATCTAAGTTACTTTTGGAATTATTAAATGGATTATGGATGAAAAGAATTGAATTATATGAATTATAGAAATGGAAGAGTAATGATTGCCTTTACTGCCTTCAATATAGTTCATAACCTGCCCACTTCTACAGCCCCTGTGTCTGCAGGCATTTTTTGACTCTGTATCTAAAGGAGACGTGATTTGCAGGTGGCATTATGCCCAGACCTGCTCGACTTTTCTCCATTGTTGCATGCTGCTGACCGGCGGTGAGCTGCATGTCACACATCAGCAGTGTGATACAGAAAAACTGCTTTAGCTCGTTAAGTGCAAAGAATCGTCCAGGACACATGGTAGCCCCTGATCCAAAAGGCATGTGGTAGTAACGAACCTTCTGATTTCCTTTGTAAAATTCCGTTTTCATCTTCCCATTCTCCACAAATCGGTCAAACTGGTACTGCTGCAGGGTCACACACAAATCACCATGTAAAAATTTATAATCACATTCACTAAACTTCAGTTTTAGTATTTTACAAGCTTATTTTTTATAGCTAGTTAGAGTCAGAATGATATTCTCATATCATAACTGTTCTCCTTTGCTGTTAGCACTGTCTCCACAGTTCAAGTGGCTTGCCTATATACTTACCTGTGGATCTGGGTAGATCTCAGGGTCCAAGTGTGTGCTCTGGGGGAAAAGAGTGACAATATCTCCTTTACGAACACAAACCGAGCAGTGGGGGTTCAGACGCAGACATAAATCCTCCTGAACTACCCGGATATTCATCGAGACAGAAGAAAGACGGAGACTCTCATTTATAGCACTTTCTACAGCGGAGAAAGGAAACAAGAGAAAAAAAAGAAACAGGTACAGAGGGGGAGAGAGAGAATGCAAGAAAAAAAAGTAAATGAGTTTGCAGTTTTGTGCAAAACCTTTCTGCATCATTTAGGTTTACTGTTTTAACAATTGTGTGTGTGGGCAAATGTGTGTGTTCGTTACCAAGGTAAATCAATTTCTCAAGTTGTTCTCTAGTCAGTGTGCCTTGACTCATAGTCATAGTCTCGGGATCCTTTTCTCCAAACATGGCCATTATTTCCTCTCGCACAACTGAAAATGCCTTTGGGCTGGAAAGGAGGTGGTACAGACACCAGAAGCATGCTGGAACAGTGTTCCCCACTGATGCCCACAGGATTGCAAAATGGTGAGCTAGAGAGGGAGACAGTTTTGCAATGTTCTGAAACAATTGTTAAACACAATTGTAAAACTAATGAAACCTAAGAGATTCTAAGAGTTTCTTTTAAACTTGACTACTTGATTTATCAGATTTTTTTGGTCACTTGAACAGTTTTCCCCTTGAAGCATGTCTATATGTTACCTGCTTTGTCCAGGTCTTTGAGTGTGTTGTATTGATTGAAAAGTTCCGTACGTGCTTGTATGAACTCTGATGGATTGGTCCATTCTGCCACTCTATGAGGATGGAAAAACCCAATTAATTGCTCACGAATAAATTTAATTCTTCCCAACAGAACAATGGGTATTCGGGCGATCAGCAGAGGAAACATTGCATCAAACTTCCTAAAGTTATTCAGCAGCGCATCTATCCAACTTTCCCTGGGCAATTGTGTGTGAACATCCATGTCTGTCTGTGGAGGTCGTCCATACAGTGTCAGAAATGTTGCCTCAAACATCACACGTTCACAGAACTCATATAGGTCCTCCTGCCGCCAATCGCACTCTCTTCCTACCGCATTGTTGGACAGGAAGTCTTGTTGTAAGACCAGCTGTAAGTTTCCCATCATTTTGAGAGTGAGAGAGTTGAGAGCAGAGCCCTGAAGGAGCAGGAATGATCTCTGGATTTTGTCACTTAAGCCAGGGAACTCTCCACTGTTTACAGCAGGGTAGCCAAAAGTTGTGGAAGCTGCTGCATCTGAAAACTTATGGAAGTCCAGCTGCTTCCCCTGCTTAATGACAGCTGGGTACAGGAGCGGATTCATCACAAATGTCATGTATTTACCTGCAACAGGACACATACACATGCAAAACAACTTTTTAAATGTCACTTTCTTATATATTGACCAGTATTGTGATTCATAGAATATATTGTTATATGCAAAAAAAGAAAGTACTGGGTGTATACAACTATATTTCACCAACTTCTATATACAAACAAATAAATTCAGGTGACAACAAAAAAGCACAAGCGATATTATATATATATATATATATATATATATATATATATATATATATATATATATATATATATATACACACACATACACACCGTATTTTTCGGACCATAAGACGCACTTAAAATCCTTTAATTTTATCAAAAATCAACCGTTCGCCTTATAATCCGGTGCGCCTTATGTATTAATTCTGGTTGTGCTTAGTGACCTACAACCGATTTTATGTGGTACACGGTGCTCAAAAATCTGTCAAAATGTTTTGGAATGACTTTGGTAAGCTATGAATATGCACCACTTGATGGATTGTTGGAGCATTACGGCTACCGTAGTCAGGGGTCTCGTGGAGTAATACATACTGTACTTCAACATAACATTACGGAGTGTTTATTAGGACCCCAAAATGTCACCTGTTAAGAGACATGCTTACGAAGCGGATTTCAAACTCAAGGCTATCAGGCATGCAGTAGAACATGGGAATAGAGCAGCTGCGAGAGAATTCAACATTAATGAATCAATGGTGCGGAGGTGGAGGAAGCAAGATGATGACCTGCACCAAGTAAAGAGACCAAACAGAGTTTCCGAGGGAACAAAGCGAGATGGCCACAGAGGACAAACTTGAACAGAGAACAGCAGGTAAAAGTGTTTTTACAGTCTCTATTCGACTCAAGGCAACAGCGGTAGCACGTGACATGAAGATTACTGACTTTTGAGGAGGTCCTTCTTGGTGCTTCTGTTTTATGAAAAGACATAATCTCTCCATCCGCACAAGAACTACCATCTCGCAGCAACTGCCAAAGGATTACGAAGAAAAGCTGGCCATTTTCCGCACTTACTGCAAGAACAAGATCACTGAAAAGAAGATCTGGCCAGAACACATCACCAACATGGATGAGGTCCCTCTCACCTTCGACATCCCCGTGAACCGTACTGTCGAGAAAACAGGGACCAGTACGGTATCTATACGCACCACAGTGAACGAGAAGTCATCCTTCACTGTAGTTCTTGGTTGCCAGTCTAATGGACACCCATGGTCATTTTCAAGAGGAAGACTTTGCCAAAAGAAAAGTTTCCGGCCGGCGTCATCATCAAAGCTAACCCAAAGGGCTGGATGGACGAGCAGAAGATGAGTGAGTGGCTGAGAGAAGTTTACATCAGGAGACCGGATGGCTTTTTCCACAAATCTCTGTCTCTATTGATCTGCGACTCCATGCGCGCCCATCTCACCAATACTGTCAAAACCCAAGTGAAGCAAACTAATTCGGAGCTTGCCATCATTCCAGGTAGATTAACCAAAGAACTCCAACCGTTAGATATCAGTGTCAACAGGTCGTTCAAAGTTAAATTGCGAGTTGCGTGGTAGCATGGGATGACAGAAGGGGAACACATTCACCAAGACAGGAAAGCAACGCCGGGCGAGTTACGCCACTATCTGCCAATGGATCGTGGATGCCTGGGCTAAGGTATCAGTCTCAAGTATCGTCCGAGCTTTCACGAAGGGTGGAATCATCACTAAACAGCTAAGTAACAGCATTGAGACTGACTCGGATAATGACGAGAGAGATCTGGTCATGCTTGATGCTGAAATCGCCCAACTGTTTACCTCAGACACTGAGGATGAAGAATTTGATGGATTTGTCTAAAAGCAATGAACTGAAAAAGTGAGTGTATTGTTTTGTATTTTATGTTACAACTGAACAATGTTGAGAGTTATTGTGAATGAGTTGAATAAAGTTTGACTTATCTGACTGTTTTGTTTTGCTGAATGTGCCTTATGTATGAAAGTAGACCCATTCATTGATATTGCGCTTTATAATCCGGTGCGCTTTATAGTCCGGAAAATAAGGTATATATATTTTACTTTTTTACATTTTCTTTTACAAAAAAAGTAAACCAACATTCAGGGGGGAAAAATAAGTACACCCTTCAGCCAGGTGCACAAGATTGGTTAATCATCAAGAAGCTGTGCATAAACAAATACCCTCAAACATCAATGAATTCAAGTAATATATAGAACCATCTTTAGTAACAATAACATGAATGAAATGTACTCTGTACAAGTTTATCAGGCTCTCACATCATTTTGGAGAACTTTGTCCCCACTCTTCTTTACAATATTGCTTCAGTTCATTAATGTTTGAGGGTATTAGTTTATGCACAGCATTCTTAAGAGCCTGCCACAGCATCTCAATGGGGTTGAGGTCTGGACGTTCACCTTGGCCATCTCAACGCTTTACTTTTTTCCTTCTTAGCCATTCAGCTGTCAATTTGGTGGTGTGCTTGGAATCACTGTCCTGTTGCGTGACCCAATTTCAGCCCAGCTTAAGCTGCTTGCCTCACATTTGTCTCAGGAAAACTCTGGTATAAAGTGGGGTTCATCGTTGTGTCAATGACTACATGTTTCTCAGATCCCGTGGCTGCAAAGCAAGCCCAAATCATCACCCCTCCATCACCATGCTTGACAATTGGTGTGAGGTGTTTTGTGATACCCTGCGTTTGCCAAACATGGCACTGTGCATGATGTGCACCTTAGTCTCATCAGTCCAAAGGATATTATTTTCCGTTTCCTAGCCACCCTTCCATGAAAGCTATACTTGTTCAGTCTTTTTCTGATTGTGCCATCATGAACATAATGTGCTGTCTTGTGCAATTCATTAATAACACCGGTCTGCTAATTTCTCTCATAGTAATTGTGGAAGTAGGAACGGTGTACTTCTTTTTCCCCACCTGCTTTCTGAATGAATACTTTTGGTATGAAATGACTGAGGACCACACATTTGTTTTTTTCAGCCCTAATAAATAAAAACATAGACCTGAACAAGGGTGTACTCTCTTTTTGCCATGATTGTACTTCTGGACATATACTGTAGCTATGCCAAGTAATATAATGTACATGATGCAGAAAAACTAGTTCATGCGTTCATGTTCTCTTGATTGATTGATTTAAAATGATTTTAATAAAGGTCACCTGAATTTCATGCAATTACTCGTTTATTTTGTAAGCATTTTAGTAGAATTTTAGCATACAAACAATTAGTAGAATTTTAGCATACAAACAAAACAATACAAACATACAAATACATTTTTGGGTACATTAGATATTAAAAGGTTTTTTATGCTAAATAAACTATTTTAGAAGGCAACACAATACATTTGAATTGATGGTTGGTGTAAATTGTTATTTTTATTTAAAGCCATTTAGTACTACCCTTCAGAAGCTACATAAGAAATTTAGAAAAAGATGAAATAATAAAAATTTACGCCGACAACCCTGTTCAAAAAAGTTTACACCCCCTGGCTCTTAATGTATCGAGTTGCATTCTTGAGCATCAGTGAATGTTTGCACCTTTTGTAATACAGTAGCTGTATAGGAGTCCCTCACTTGTTCTAAGTGTGAAACAATGGATCTCAACATCATATAGACAGTACTGGAAAGGGGGTCAAATATGTAGAAAATGCTGTAAAGCCAAAGAATGTGCAGGACCTGAGCGATTTTTCTGAAGAACAGTGGGCAGCAGTGGGCCAGACGAAAAGGTGATGTGAATAACATTGTTTACAACATTATACATTTATATATACACATTTCCTGACTTTGCTGGACTGGCCTTGTCTGGCATGTGTGTGCACATTTTTTTTACGAGTGCACCTATTATTGTTATCTATGAACACAAAGGTGGAAATTGGAAAAACAACTTTTTTTTCCCCACGAGGAGAAAGCTAAATGATAAGTATATAACAATGAATCTTTCTACTCAGAATATATGATGAAATCGAATGACAGTAAATCACTCAAGAAATAAAACAATTGCAAAAACATCATAACCAGTAGACTGGACTAAGGTAAAACTATTTTTAACTGAATTATACCCTATCTATGTATTCATGTATGTATTTATTTGTTTTATCTTTCTTTTAAAAAAAAACTGTACTGTTTTGGTGGTTGTACCTGCAATCAATACAGTGAAGACATCTCCATGACACTTCTGTAGTTGTTGTAGGAACTGATAGGAATCGTTCCTGAATTCCAGAGCTTTCCCCAGAAATGGAATCCATCCTTTAATCAGTGGAGGCTCTCCCTCCCTCCTTTAAAACACATGCACCAGGGATCATTAAGATCACTTGAGAAAATTGCATCTTGCAAATTGAAGTGCATCTTAAGGTATTTATATGGTGTATTCATGAATGTTTAACTATTTAGAATAACACTGACTTAATTTATTGTTTTGCAATATTTTCATAAAAATTTTGTGATTGTAATGAGGACACTAAAGGCACCTTATATTGATAATGACACACACACACACACACACACACACACACACACATAAATGATGTGTCAATCACCTACACACTTTTTGTTTTATTACTATTTCAACACGTGTTAAATTACCCAATAAATGAGTTAAAAAAAGATTTCACATGAGTGACCAACACTCCAATCAACCGACATCATCGAGTGTGTCCTCACTGCATCCTGGATTACATCCACTATGTACTGGATGGTGTAACCCTAATCCTAACCATAACCAAAACCTTAGCTGAATTACTTAGCGACATACTTAACTGTGTCTGCCGTCTGTTCGTGCGCGTTACAAAATCCAGAACACAATGGATCTAATCCAATACGTAATAGTGCTTTAGGCTGCATTAAGCACCTCTTGACATCATCATCCATATCTAAACTTGCCCCAAAGTGAATGATTTTTCATTGTGACAGTGGAGTAGGTGCCCTGAGGCGTGGAAACAAAATGATGACAGGTATGTTAGCATTCATCGCTATTTAGTGTTAATGCTGCTGAAAATGCCTGGCTGAGTTTGTGATATTTAGGCAGGGAGCTCTCAAAAACGTATTCATTGGAAAACAGTAACTCAGTAAGTGATAATTAACTTTACCTATTGCGACGGCTTCAAAAGTGAATATCATGTACTGCTTCCTCAGTGTTTTAGTGTCATGTGTTTATGTTGGCTGTGAAATGGAATGAGGTTATTCTATAATTTTCTGGGCCTGCATCTTATCTGCAGCTCTGTGTGAGGGTTAGCTTAGCTGGATGTTGTCACCAATGGCAGTAGGATTGAGTGATGCTAACCTAGTTGACAACATTACTGATAGCATACCGCTCGCGGTAAGATTCCCCATTAACTTTTGAAAATTTAAGAGTAACCTAGCATTACAGCTATACACCATGATGTAATACAGAGGAGGGGGTTAGATTTACCTACATTTAGCAAGTGTTTTGGACAAGGCAAGCTTTAATTTAATTAGCATTAGGAGGATAGGTTAGGACCAAGTTTCTTCATGCATTCAGCAAATGTTAATGGTAGTTAACAAGTGCAGACTGTCAGTGGCTAACATAACTTAGCTAGTTCAGTAATGTTCAAATGTTCTTCACATGGTTGACGTGACAAAAAGAGAGGTTGTGGGTTATGTTGTAATGCTTTCCACTAACCCTACTTGTAATGTAGGTCAACCAAATTAGGTTGTGCAAACGTTTGGCAGTGTTAAGGTGGGAAAATAAAATCTGCAAGCTTGCTATTTTTTGCTGGTGAGTTTACAGTGCCATTTTGTTCATTGGGAGAATGAACGTCACATTTGCAAAATTACACAGTTTGGGATTCTGTAATGCAATTTCATAGTTGAAGCCCAAAAGGCATTTATCCATATTTTGTATCCAACAACAAAATCAATAATAATCGATTATAAAAAATAGTGGTCAACAAATCTCATTATTGGTTAGTTGGTCTGAATACGGGGTACATTTACTCCTTGTGTTAAATCTGTTCTGAAAAACATGCATCGGCAAGTACAGACCAAAGTTGTGTTCCAAATGAGGTACTATACACTTACACAATGCACTATATACTCTACCATGTAGTGCATGAATTCTAACTGGAAGTATAAGCTGTTTCCCAGTCAATGGCACATGACGTCATTCTGCTAAGTTTTAGCAGAATACCCAGAGTCAACGGCAATAAATATCTTCAGTGTACTGTTTTTCAGTTGTTACCTTTTATGCCCAATATCAAGTAACAGTGGAAAAAAGTGTGCGACCTCCAAGTCCAGTAAGGCAGGGTAGCATTTTTTATTAAATTCAGTGAAGATCAAACTTTACAAAACAGAGCTTTGTGTTGATTTTGATGCATGTTTGATGGCCCATTTTAAACTTTATGGCAGAAGCAGCCAGGTTTTCATTTAATATCTGTTGATATTTGATAGAGTCTATGTATGCTAACAGAATGTTCAGGTCCTCTGGCAGTAAATCAGCCCCAAAATATTAAAGTGCCACCACCATATTTAACCGTGGACATGCGGTACTTTCCATATGGCTACCTCTCAGAGTTTACCAAAACCACCTCTTGTATTTATTGTCACAAAGCTCTATTTTGATTTCATCTGACCATAGAACCTGATCCCATTTGAAATTCCAGTAGTGTCTGACTAACTGAAGACTCTCGAGTTTGTTTTTAGATGAGAGTAATCGCTTTTAAAAAAACTAAAAATTCCAAACAACTTCTGGTGATGTGGCTGACTTCGGATTGTAGTTTTGGAGACTTTTTGAACCCAAAGCACAACTAACTTCTGCAATTCTCCAGCTGTGATCTTTGCATGAGATTTTTTGGCCACTCAAACCATCCTCTTCACAGTGCGTTGAGACAATATTGACACAAGTCCAATTCCAGATTGATTCATAACATTTCCAGAACTTCTTAACTATTGCCCTGATGGTGGAAATGGCCATTTTTAATGCTTGTGCTATATTCTTATAGCCACTTCCCATTTTGCGAAGTTCAACAACCTTTTGCCACAAATCACAGCTATATTCATTAGTCTTACCCATTGTGATGAATGATGGAAATTTGGCCTATGTATTACCTCATATTTATACCCCTGTGAAAAAGGAAGTCATGGTTCAACAATTTCCTGTTCCCAGTCACCCAAGTGTACTTGTCATGTATATCAGAGATATACACCTCCCTGCATCAGAGTCACATGACCACCTGCACCTGAATCATGTCATGTTAACGAGCACCTATGTGTATATAGCCACAGTTTGCACTGCACTCTTTGTCTTATGTTTGTCTTTCTTTGCCATTGTCTCGGTTGCTGCGTTTATGGTCTTTGTTTCTCTGTTAATCTTTGCCTTCATGTTTTGCCACAAGTTCTATAGCTACTGTTTTGTTTGTATTTATATTCTAGCTAATCTGCACATGGATCCATCTCCGCCTCCAATCAGGACAGTATTAATTTTTTAATCATCAATGGGAATATACTTCAAATATATCCATGAGCGCAGAGTATTTGTGATTTTTTAAAATAATATTAATAAATATTAGTAAATAATAATAATAATAATAATAATAATAATAGTGGTCTATTTTGGGGAGTAAAATTATTAAATGTTTATTCCTGTTAGTGCTAAAATATAAAGTTTCAGTCCTGATTCAAGAGTTGTACATCACTCGTGCAGCTATCCTACACTGCACCCAGATGATGCCCCCTGACTAGCTAACATGCTGTCTTGATTGTTTTATATTCTATCACAGTGTTCTTCTGTTTGTTATTTTACCAATATGACTTAATATCTGTTCAGTGCTACTTAAAATAAATGTTTAAATAGCATTTATATTTCTGTACTGTGTTTTATTTTTATGCTAATAACTGGTGTTAAAAATAATAATAATAATTAATAATTTATCAATTTGTATAGCGCTTTTTACAATGGTACATTGTCTCAAAGCAGCTTTACAGAAATATCATTTTTACATTTACAAGCGACTTACTAATGAGAGCACATTCACACACCAATGGTAGCAGAGCTGCCATGCAAGGTGCTAGCTTACCATTGGGGGCAACTTAGGGTTCAGTGTCTTGCCCAAGGACACTTCGGCATGGGATCACCCGGGCCGGGATTCAAACCGCCAACCCCACGGTTAGTGGATTAGTGGACAACCCGCTCTACCCACTGAGCCACAGCCGCCCTAAAAAAAAATGGTCCAACCATCAATGAGCCGGGTGTGGCAGTTCGCTCTGGGCCAGAAAGACCAGGGGCCCGTTTCAGAAAGGAGGTTAAGTGAAAATTCTGAGTATGTTAACCCTGAAATGAGGGAAACTCTGGGTTTTCCGTTTCAGAATAGGAAGTATGTTAAACCTAGAGAGCAGAGTAGGTCAAGCCCGTTTCTGAAAGAGAGGTAACTCAGTTACCATGGCAACTTACTCTGTGAACCTAACCTGCTCGGGAGCAGGTTAGGAGCAGGTTCTTTTGGTCTCCTCCCCTTTTTTAAAGAGGAAGCGGTGTTTAAACACCTCATTGATCTTTCGGTACATTCATTCATTGCGCACATTTCAGTCACGCAGAGAGCATCAAAGGGAATGAAATGGCATGTCCTTTTATGGACGATCATGATGATGAAGGATTTTGAGGCCCAGAGTGGATTTTTTGTCAAATCACTATGCATTTTCATTTGAGCGGTACCGTTTTTCTTTACAGTCAATAAGATACATCCATAATCTTATCCATCCTTACATCAGAAACATCAACCATCGCGGCCGTGCTCTTGCATCATGTTTTTATATTTCATTTTCAGCTGCTGCCACGTTCTTTTAATGCCTGCAGGATTGCACCTATACATGAAAATTAAATTAATAGGTTTAAT
>JAFFST010045090.1:198883-212424 GCA_022414735.1 Noturus placidus | reverse complement strand
AGGACACTTCGGCATGGGATCACCCGGGCCGGGATTCGAACCACCAACCCCACGGTTAGTGGATTAGTGGACAACCCGCTCTACAGACTGAGACCACAGCCGCCCATTTAATGAGCCCTACCAACAGATCTGTCTTTTCTTCGTCTGTTCTATTTATTTCTATTCCTGTTTAATATATTTCAGTTTGTTAAGTACAATAGGTGTGCTCCCCCCTCCAATTGTACACTTGGTTGCGCCAGGACTCAACACAAGTTTGTTGAAATATTTTATCAGCTCAGTCTGTAAGAAATGTAAACAGCAGTCAAGTGTAGAAAAGTGCAGTAAAGGATACGAGCTTTTTCCCCCCCAGACAGTAAGTAACTAGATACCTAAATAGTAGGTGACCTTAGCTTAGTATAGAAGGCATCATACCATGTCTTGTTCTTAATAAGGTCAATGAACTGTTGATATTTGCACACCCGCGAAGTAGTCTAGGCTAACGTTTTTGACCATTAACGTTACATTCACGTGAATATCCTTGGACCACGCCTATGTCCATACCATGGTTACGCCCTTTGGTTCAAACAGTACACAAGGAGGAATTCTCACCGTCTCCTGCTGAACAGCAAAAGGAGCAAAAGAAGTGAAATTATGCCCAAAGGTACCGTCAGTAAAATCTCCAGCATAGCCACAGTTTTCCAGAAACTTTAACAAAAAGACACAAGAACGTGTCCAATTTTCAACTCCTCCCCCGACTGCAAGCGGCAACTCACACCGATCGGTTACATCCATAGACACATAGATAGATCGACGCCGCATTGGCCACTTGACCCGTTGCAGCGACACGTCAACGCGTCCGCCATATTGGTCAGGGCAGGACTGCTCTACAAACACATACAAGTAAACGTGTGAGCTGCGGTTTCTCTGGATAAAAAGCACCGTTTACATTTCTCAGCCCATTTACGTGGAGTACAAATGGAGTATTGTGAAAATTCATGCTTGCCAAGCATATATTTGGCTTTTTTTTAGACGTCTCTAATGTTATATGATTTAAAACGACTTTTCGGAAACTTTCTGCTTCCCATAGTGACACGCGCGTTGTTTGCTTTCTTTATCGCAGCCGAAGTGGATTAGAATTTTACCTGTCTGAATTTGACCTGTAGCAAACAGAAACACTTTTCACTGAAAAGGTCAATACAGTGCCTGTATGTACAAGAAGAAAGTTCAATCATATTTCTCAATAAATAAGTGACCAAGTATAATATTTCTGTCTCATTTGTTTAATTGGGTTCTCTTTATCTACTTTTAGGACTTTTGTGAAAATCTGATGACGTTTCGGGTCATATTCATGCAGATATATAGACAATTCTAAAGAGTTCACAAACTTTCAAGCACCACTGTAACATTAAAACATGACATGAAAAGGGTTTTTACTGTTATAAAAATACGGGTATGTGAGCGGAACTGAAGGTGTCGGAATAAACATAAACATCACGTCGTCGGTGAGTCTGGCCAATCGTGAAACAGCTGTGTCGTCATCAGTGCTCGTGCAGACACTGGAGAAGCTGCGCTGGCTGAGGGGGCGGCTGCTCCTGGATCGATATCGCGGTACGTTGAAACGTCACAGTGACGTTGCGCCGTCTCAAGGTCCACAAAAATTCGGACCGTCATGCACTTCTTCAAGTTAGACTCCGATTGGTCTGCACATAAATTAGTTAATAATTCCCAACCTTCCTTACAAACAAGGGGTTAGTTAGGTTTTATTTTTACTGCTACAGTTACACTACGCGTTTATGGTTTACATTTATTCACTTAGCAGACGCTTTTTAAAAAGAAAATAGCAAAACAAACAAACAAAAAATTCCCCTCAAGATACATTTAACAATGAACCAATGAGACTGACACTAAAGAAAAAGGATGCAATTTATTTTCAGAAAATGTTCATTGAACAGGTATTTTACATGTATTAGAGTTATTGATTGTAGATAAGGAGCCAAGTATTCCACGCAGCCAAGTGGGCGTGGTTGTCCACCAATCGTAGGGCTGGCGGCTCGATTTCCGGCCCGCATGACTCCACATGCAGAAGTGTCCTTGGGCAAGACACTGAACCCCAGGTTGCTGCCGATGGCCCTGCATGGCAGCTCTGCTACCGTTGGTGTGTGTGTGAATGGGTGAATGAGACACAGTGTAAAGCGCTTTGGATAAAATTGCTATATAAGTGCACCATTTACCATTTAAGTAGCAGTCATGTGACAAAAGACCCACCTCTTCCGTCAACACCTAACCAACTCATTAAAAAAATGCACTTACACCTCTACTCTGCGCACGTTGCTTCATCTAGTACTCAATTAATAGATCTTGTATGGTAGCATTGCTTGTATTGTTCTCTGCTTGATATCACTTTGCTTTTATCTCTCATTTGTAAGTCGCTTTGGATAAAAGCGTCTGCTAAATGTAAATGAACAAACTACTTGGTTATTTTAATCTTCACATTGCTAATATTAGGGCAGCGCATGCACACAGAATGCCACTAAACGATACGGCACAGATCACACGGTCTATGCAACAGATGGATATTTCCATACATCCATTTTCTATACTTCTTATCCTACTGGGTCACAGGGGAACCTGGAGCCTATACCAGGGCGCTCCTATCCCACAAGGCACCATTCATACACTACAGACACTTTGGACATGCCAATCAACCATGCATATCTTTGGACTGGTGGAGGAAACAGGAAACTCAACACACAGAGGTGCATGGCAGGAATTGAACCCCCAATCCTGGAGGTGTGAGGCAAACGTGCTAAACACTAAGCCATCATGCGCCCAGATGGATATTTCTATAACTGAACACCATATGTCTAGTTCACCCCACCGATTTGTTCATAAACGACAAAGAAAAAAATTCTAAGAAGAAAACTAATTATTAAGGGATAATCCACGGCTAGGTGTGCAGTACACGATTTTAATTCACGATGTGGAGGAAAAGAACCACCCAACACAAAGAGGTATTAAAATGGTGTAATGCACATCTTGCCATGAATTATCCGATTTATACCATGGCCACTTGCCACATTGACAAGTTAAATCTGTCATTGACCAAATTTGACTGAAAGTGTTAAAATAATGGTAAAGTTTGTTATTTTATATAGGATTCATATTAATATTTATATTTTACATTTAAAGTGATTGTTCACCAAAAAAATGTCAATTCTGTCACCAATTACTCACCCACATGTCTTTTTATTTATTTTGAAGGAAATGAAGCCATTTTTAATGAAACCTGGGAGACTTCTGTCTCTCCATTTACAGTGCAAGTAACTAAAACTTTCAAGCTCCAAAACGTTCATACAGGCATCGTAATAGTAATCTAGAAGCTAGTATTGTCCTGTTTAGCAGAAACAGGACAATACTCCCCCCCCCCCCCCCCCCCCGTCCCCAGCATTTCAATTTGGTTCATCTGTCCAGAGCACATTATTCCAATAGGCCTGGTCTTTAACTATATACTCATTGGCAAACTATATTCTTGAAAAGGCTTTTTCCTGGCATGCCTTCAACAGTGATAAGCAATCTCTTTCTGATTGTAGAAGCATGCACTTTGACACCAACAGTTGCAAGACTTACTACTATTAGATCCTGTGATTAAATTTGGGGCTTCTTGGAGACTTCTATTTGCATCAGAAGGTCTGCTCTTTGGCTGAATTTGCTAGGACGGCCAGTCCTGGACAAATCTAGAGTCATTTGAAATCTGTACCATTTGTAGATGATTTTGCTTACAGAGGAATGTTGTATTTCAAAGAATTTGGATATCTTTTAAAATCCCTTGCCAAACTCATAGGCATCCACAACCTTTTTCCTGAAAGTGCCATGATGACACCACACACCTCATTAACAAAGGGAACACCAGACACTAGATATGAGAGGGGTATAAATAAGACAGGTTCCACCTGCACTTCCTAAGCAGGGTCTAATCATTGGCAAAAAATCTTTGACACGTGATTCTAATTTTATGGATTTGTAGGTGTGATTAATGTAGGGGTGTACTTACTTTTTCCATATGACTGATCTGTTTTTTGTTAATTTAAATTGTGAAATTGATGAAATTTATGACAAAATGGCAATTTTATGTGTCATTTGATAGAGTCCATCAACTTTATTAATAGGCACTATTTCAAAGAGTATCAAATGTTTGCTTGTCCAAATATGTAAAATAAATAAATTAATTAAGAAAATTAAAAAAGCCAACAATTATCATAAGGTGTACTTATTTTTCACACAACTGTAGATAGATAGATAGATAGATAGATAGATAGATAGATAGATAGATAGATAGATAGATAGATAGATAGATAGATAGATAGATAGAAAGTCAGACAGACAGACCCTTTTTCATTATGCAAGTGTCGTATGGGGACTCTTATTTAGTGGGGGACGGATTACTTACTTCCTTATTTTAGCGTTGCTTACTTTGACCACTTCACGAACCACCACTAGTGTTTTAGGGCGCCAACATGCTGCACAGTTTGCGCATATATTTAAATAAAAAATATGTATTCACTATGAATATTATGTTCCATAATAGTTGTGCTTATCATGTATTTTTAAAATTGTGATGAACTGTAAAGTTTTTATCACCCAGTGTTTATGGGAAAGAATATAACTGGGGTTAGATTGGGTTTAGGTTTTGCACAGGGTCGTAAAGACTCTTTTTGTATTATGTCTGGTTTCACTAGCTAACCTGTTATTATATTTGAAGTTGGTTAGGTTGGACAACATGGTGCTGTGGTCGAGGTTAACCTTCTCATATAAATCTCTACGGACATATTCATCTAATGCACGGGTAAGAAGAGTGTTCTTAGAGCTTGTTTGTTTATTTGAAACTTCATAAGTATATAAGCTTGATATTGATAATGTTTATTTACCATGGAATCATGATGCTGAATAGCTAAGAAAACACATTCAATGTCTAGATTTTATATTAAAATGAGTATAAACATTTCTAACAACAAACTGTCACAGCCAATGACGTAGGTGAAAGGTCATGTTTCTTCTGCTTGACTTGACTGTAACATTTTACATTGTTCCTAACAGTTCTTTGGAACTGGGACGAAGGCTTTATGGCAGAAGAGCCCCTCTTTATCCCAGGTAGGATTCTTCCCTCTATCTGAAGGAGTGATGCTTCCATCTGGGACATTTAAAAACAAAGTGGCCTTCATCACAGGAGGAGGTACAGGTCTGGGTAAAGGCATGACCACTGCTCTATCTGCCCTCGGGGCAGAGTGTGTCATAGCTAGCAGGTCAGTCATACACTTATCCGCACTTTTATTCACATTCTCTGTAAAGATACACTATGTTTTAGCCTCTCAGGAAGTCTAATGGGCTGGCAAGGTGTTCTGCAGAAGTGTTGTCCCTCAGTGTTCATGTAGAAGAAGAAGCAATATTTGTCACAGAAACATTTCAGCACAGTGAAATTATTTTCTTCTGTTTTTGGGAAGCTTGTTAGGAAGTTGGGGTCAGAGCACAGGGTCAGCCATGATACAGCGTCCCTGCAGCTGAGAAGGTCTTGAGAGAAACGCCTTGCTCAAGGGCAGCTTGCCAATGTTGGGGTTTGAACCCCGACCCTCTGATCAGTAACCCAGAGCTTTAACTGTTGTGCCACCCCTGCAAAATATAAAGAAACAAACAAAAAAATCCCTTGAATTACATCTACAGGACATGCCTCTGGACATTTGCTTTGTAGTAGTTTAGTTCATTCATTTTTTTTGAGGATGTGAACTATATTCTCTTGTAGGGGGTGGTGGCCAATATGATACAAACATATCTTTAAAACCCTTCAAAAACATTTATACAATACATAACATGAATCACAATATATAGGTTTGATAAACAGTAATGTTGCTTTAAAATAAACGTGGGAAAACTGAGACTAAACGATACTTTTATTAAACAGTTACAAAAATAAATGTACCATAAAGGAGGGGGGAGAATCACTAGAACACGTTTTTAAGATACAGTAAAGAATTTTAACATCATTTGCCACCATTCAATGTGTGATTGTATTATACAATACTGCCATCTCATGGACGTATTGTAAATTTCTGCCAAGCCCTATTAATTTTTCATTGTCTTTTAATCAAATTAAAATAATCTTGCCAGACATTCTGGATGAATATATTTTATTGACTTAATGAAACTTTTTCTTGATGCAGAAAACTGGATGTTCTGAAACAAACTGCTGAGGAAATCTCACATCAGACTGGTAATAAGGTAATGACTGGAGCTTAATGCAGTACGTTCACAAATTGGCCTCTGTGTTATATACATTTATTGCTAATGGTTGTTTTTGTTTGTTTGTTTTTGTTTTCATAACAATTTTTATTGATTCTCATACACTTTTCAGAGTACAACAAAATATATCCATACAGAATCAACATTTTTTACCCCGATAACAGCCCCTCCCACACCACCCAGGAAAGTGTACATTTGATTAATTTACTTATGATTCATGTACATGTGATTTAATGACATATGATTCATTTTCATACATCCATACAGAATCAAACTTTTAACCCCAGTAACACCACAGTAACAGTAGCAAGATTTATATATGATTCATTTATATATGATTCATTTATATGTAATTTTACATGTGGTTCATTTACACATGATTCATTTCATCTCATCTCATCAATCCTATATAAGCATTAATCCTATATATGCATTAAAAAGCAGGCATTGATTCAGTGCAATAAAATCTGTTTTATTTAATACACTATTTGCCTTGTTGCTGCTGTATTGTAAATACTAAGACCAGTGCTTCAGTTAGAATCACTGAATCTTTATACCAGTAATGCTGAGCAATGTTGTGCATGTTGCAGGTTCATGCTCTGCAGTGTGATGTGAGGGATCCGGTCTCTGTAAAGGCTGCTGTAGACCATCTGGTCACCAATGTTGGGCTTCCTGATGTACGTAGGTACAGTTCTCAGCTGCCTGGAAATCAATATTGTGCTACAGATCCTTGAGCTGAAATTGTTTTGAGGCAAAAATGTGAATGTGTCGCATTGAACATGTTGAGTCTTGAAATCGAATGAATCAATGTGTTCTCTTTTATACTCAGGTGGTGATCAACAACGCTGCAGGAAATTTCATTTCTCCTTCTGAAAAGCTCTCGGCCAATGCATGGAGAACCATAACGGACATAGTTCTGAATGGTACAGCCTACATCACGCTGGACATTGGGAAACATCTCATCAAAGCTGAGAAAGGTTAGAATCATCAAATTAAGATAA
Organism: Noturus placidus; assembly: GCA_022414735.1. Taxonomy (NCBI): domain Eukaryota; kingdom Metazoa; phylum Chordata; class Actinopteri; order Siluriformes; family Ictaluridae; genus Noturus; species Noturus placidus. The sequence continues at coordinate 205,153 of JAFFST010045090.1, read as the reverse complement.
TTTAGCTATTATTAAACTTTATAGTGTATGCAGGTTAATTACTCACAGTTTATAATTTGCTCTTAACATTATTAGTAACTCAGAATTTAGTCCATAACGTTCTGAAATATTATGGTATTTTGACAAATGCTAAAGCTTTGATCACAATATCCAACCACAAGATGGCAGTAAATAATCAGGTTGCAGTGTTGCACTCTCACAAACTTGTGCTCTTTAAATGTAATTCAAGATATCCAAGAATGATTTAAATTTTATGGACTGGCACCCTGTCCAGGGTGTACCCCGCCTTGTGCCCCATGCTTCCTGGGATAGGCTCCAGGTTCCCCGTGACCCTGAAAAGGAGTAAGCGGTTGAAGATGGATGGATGGATGGATGGAATTTAACAAGTAATGTTGTGAGATTTAAAGTATCTCATACAAGGTTCTCAACTTTTTAAAGCCAGTGACCCATTACAGTGTAAGACAATTTATGAACCCCTTTATGATCACAGCAAAGATGCATTTTATGGTTTTAATTTAGCTATATAAATACTAGATGCCTTCGCATCATATTTACCAAAAGTAAGAAATAAAACAAGTCGTTAAATTAAATAGTTACATTTAATGTTGTGGAATGTCCATGAGACAAATTAGTTCATTTACTTTATAGCAGCAATAAACAGTTGTTCCCTCAACAGCATCCTGAAATGTATAATACAAAAAAAAAAAACTTGCAGCTTGGCATGTTACTTAAAAATTGCAGAAAGCAGCTTAAAGAAGTCCTCTTCCCTTGGTGGAAAAGTTAAAGGGACAGCTTTATCTCTGTTACAAGGCTCTGACACTAGAAACTCAATTTAAACAAATATTAAATGGTAAATTAATGGCAGAAAACAAATGGTATTGGAGGCAGTAAGAGGAGCAGTCAAGAAGGATTGTTTTAATTACCTAGAAATTGCAGTGAAAGAGACTCATGCGTGATGTTTGTGTAAAATCAACAGCTTTCTGACAAATCCACACTAGTTTCTACTCAGTCCTGCTCCATAAGTGATTCTTCTCTTCCATATTAGGGCTATGCATTATCAAGAAAACTAATGTGTATATGTACAGCATGGAATTTGGGGAATGCAGACGGTCAAAATTGGGCCAGCTATAAGTATATTCACTTAAATTTGAATAAACAGCATGTTTGTGTTTATTTGCATGTTGGTTAATGAGAGTCATTGCCATAACTACGGGCCAGCACAATCAGATAATTTCTGATATTTGATTAGATTTCTCTTGTGTTGATTGACGTGCTGATTAAAATGTAAGTGCATCAGTTCTGTCACACCCTTTTGTGATTATTTTGACCTTTTCTTTGAATTACAGAATATGCAATTTCTTTATTATAAATAATTGCTAGTTTCTGTTGTGATCTTTTGCTACTCATATTTTGTTTGTTGGTTAGCTTTTGAATACTATAAATTGTTAGGAAGAAGAAAACCTTCCCGTGATGCATACTGTAGATTTGATTTGTTGGTTTTGATCCAATCCATTATTTTTTTTTTAATATTACTTGTCTGCTCCTACCTTGGAGCATCAGCACAGCTTGCTGGCTTGCTTGGTTTTGGAGCCAGAGTTAATTTGCAAATGGTGTTTTCAGGTGCCGCTTTTTTGGCCATTACCACCATCTATGCTGAGAGTGGATCTGGATTTGTTGTGCCCAGTGCATCTGCTAAAGCAGGAGTGGAAGCAATGTTCAAGTAAGTAAATCAACTAAAGTAAAGGTTATGTCTGTTTACTATACTTTCATCAATAACCAAACAATATTTTGGCAATATAAGAATATTAACAATATACTGACAATATAACATTTAATCGTATGACATAAATATTATACAGAGAACAGTTGCACAGTGATGGAAGACAAAAGGATGGATGTACATGAACGGAAGTCCAATACAAAAACGGTGTGTTGATGTGTGGAGATTTCCAAAGAAATTTGTTGGTTTAAAAAAAAAGTGCTTCAGAACCCCCTACCCCATCACAGAGCATATGTGGCCAGATTGAGACTTTATAATAGCATAGTCCATGTCACTGAAATGATCCTTACTGGCTGTGTCATTGCAATACAATTTGAGTTTATACCAAGCCCACTTTGTGATTCAAATAGGTCTAACTATTTAAGTCTAACTGTCCTATTTCCTATGTTTTGACACTAAATATGTAGCAACGAAAGTTTACTAATCTCGATTCTGTCCTCTGTTACCTAAACCATTTATTGTTCCCACATGTCATCACTGCAGAGAAAGTCATTAGCAATCAGTCCTTTTATTGTGGTGCTGTGTAGGTGCTGATAGTGAGAACTGCTATTTTTAGCTTTGTAACTCAGTATGTGTGAAAAGAGAGCAGGATAAAGTCAAAGACTAAAAGTTCTCTTGACAATCTTTATTGCAGAATCGATGGTCTGGGCAAAACTAGGCTTGCTTAGTTTCCTTATTACCTGTGCGCTGCCAATTCAGTTACGAATGAAAATACGAAACACCATTTGAGTGCTAGTATAGTATTGAATGCTTTCAGAAAGTACATCTTTACAAGGGTGCCCTTATTGGTAGTGTTCTAGAGAAGTGTGAAGTCCTGTGGAAGATTGGTCATTTTCCAAGTTGTTAGTCCAGCAGACAATTTGCAGCACATTCAGAGAGAGTCTGAGCAGTTGTTGTGATCGGTGTCACTCGTGTTTTATTGTCCAGACTGTGGTCAATATATACCTTTGAACTGTTGAAAATGTTAAACAAGTGTGAGCATAGGAACTAGATTCTTTGATACTTTATGGCTTTATGAGTTACATCCCTGAACTTGGATGTCATGTCAGGAGAAAAGCTGTGTCAAGCTTAATTTTTTAACCTGATCAGTAAAGATTAGGATTAAATTTGCAAAATACATTTACTTGGACAACTGAATCATGCAGCAAGACAATGATCCAAAGCTTAGGAGTAAGTCCACCACCTTGAAAACCTTCCAATGTGGCTGAACAAAAGCAGTTTTGTAAAGAAGAGTGGGCCAAAATTTCACCACAGTGCTGTGAAAGTCTGATCTGCAGTTAGAAGAAGGTCTGGTTGCAGTTATTGCTGCTTAAGGTAGCACAACCAGATTCTAGGTTTAAGGGGAAATTAGTTTTTCACATGGTTGATGGGTATTGAATTACTTTTTTTTTTTTTTGCTTCAGTAATAAATATATAAAAACTGTATTGTGTGCTAACTCGGGTTGCCTTTGTTTTATGTTGTATTTTGTTTGAAGATCCAATACTAAATAATTTAAGATATACACAAAAACAGAAGATATCAGGATGGGTGCAAATACTTTTTTACAGCTCTGTATTTGGAATATACACACTGAGGGTCTATTCAGGGTTTTTTCCCCCAGGGATCATATCATGATCTGACCTCACACAGCCCGCTGTGGACTACCTTATCATAATTAAATGGTCCCCTTCACTCTTATTTTGAATTCTGTGCATGTTTTGATGGTGGTGGCATTTCAACCTGTGTGTACTGGGGGTGGAGCATACATCACAGTGATTAATGGGGATCTTAATGATTGCATCTGTTCTTTCTGCTTGGCATTCCTTATAGATTTAGGCTGGATTTAGTATTGCAATTGAAAGATTTGGAATCATGTGTGCAGTGTCCAAAATGTACAGAAAATATTAGTAGTAACACACTTCAATGACATCTTTCTGCTTATAGCATCAGATGAGAACATATTGCATTTTTGATATGCTTATGTGTTACTTTAAATTAACATTTGATAGATAGATGGCACACTTCATTGATCAGTTTGCTAAATTGTTTTGTTGCAGCAGTACAATAAACTACAGAAATTACAAGGACCGAGACAGAGCACACAAATTACAGTACTCATACTTTACGTACTTTTGTCACTACTTAGCATCTCATTTACGAAAGTGGTTGGGGTGCATTAGATGATCATAAGGTGACAGTTCTTAGAATGTGTCCATGAGAAAAATAATAATTAATGGATCAGTCTGGAGCTGAAGGTGCTCTGCTGTATGTTTAGTTGTTTATGGAGGGTGGGAGTGAGAGACTTTTATTCATGGTGAGCAGCAGTTTAGCCAACATCCTGTCCTGCAAAACTGATTTCAGTGAGTCCAGATTGGTCACAATGATCTGTCCATCTTTCCTTGTCAGTTTGTTTAGTCTGCGGTCATCTCCTGCTTTGATGCCACTACCTCAGCATACTGCTGTATACAAGATGGTGCCTGCTACAACTGACTGGTAGAGCATGCATAGCATCCTGTTGAACAAGCAAATGTTTTCCCAGAGTGTGGGTACTTCAACCTTTCCTCAGGCTCATGATGAAGAGTCACTCTAGTACTTCACAAGGTTGACAGCTGGAGTCCCAGTGTTGAAACTGTTGAATAACTGGTTCAGCTAATTGGCCCAATCTGTACTTCCCTCAGTTTGTTCATTGCTGTTCTTGAATATGACTCTACTCATCTCTGCTGCAGGTTCGTTTCTAGTTTCTTTTTGCAGGAGTCCTTGCATTCCATTATCTTCACTTTCAATTCTCTCTGGACCTGTCTCATGTCATCCTTATCCCTTGCTCTAAAAGCTCTCTTCTTTTTTAGAAGTACCTTCAGCTGACTGGTTATCCAGGGTTTATTGTTTGGAAACCAGTGAACGTCTCTAATGGGAATGATGTTTTCAAAACAGAAATGGATTTAGTCCGTGACCGTTCCAAAGCACATTCCGTTAATGTCCTTCCCATGTAGATCAGAGTACATCCCATTCTATGGTCTCAAACAGCCATGCAGGGTCTCCACTGCTTCAGGAGTTTATTTCCTAACTGTTTGTTTGAGTGGTGGATGTTGGACAGTTGGTGTGTAGCTGCTGTACGTGCTGTACGTGAGCAGGACCAGAATGTGGTCTGATCTGCTGAGTGGGAAATAGCTGTAGGAGATTGAAATGTATACCAATCATTTGCATACAGTAAGACAAGTGTCTTGTTCACTCTGGTCGAACATTTGACAAACTGGTGAAAAGAAGAGTTGAGGATAGAGAGACATGTTTGAAATCACCACTGACCGACAGAAAAGCATTAGGCTGTTGTGTCTACAGTCTAGCAGTGACACCGTGGATTATGGATTGTTGATATACTTGCACTGCATAGGACCATTGCATATCAGCCCTGATATCACCTAACAGAATTTTACTTAGGGGAAATTGTCAGACCTAAAACTGGATACTTTAGTGATCTTTTATAAAAATATTTCCCACAGTATATTTCTAAGGCACTACCCTGCCGTTTCTTTAGAACCCATCAAGCATGCTGTGGGTTGGGATTCTAAGAAAACATCTTAAACAAATGGATCAGTTTACCTTGGCCTGACCCCCTCAAAGCAGCCTGATAAAATTTGTTTCCCCTACCAACTTGTCTCTAATGCCTGTGTGTGTGTGTGTGTGTGTGTGTGTGTGTGTCAGTGCCACTGAAGATTATTCAAGCTGATTCCCTGTGCATCCGCAGGTCTCTGGCAGCAGAGTGGGGAAGATATGGCATGAGGTTCAACGTTATTCAGCCAGGGCCAATCAAAACCAAGGTACCATGTGAGAGTATGATTATATGGAATTGTGTATTTGCAAGATGAGGCATTATTCACACACTGATGGAAACTGTGTGATGCAGATTCTTGACTGTCTTGCTGACCATTTGTTCCCCTTAGGTTCTTTATTGCTCTTTTATAAAGCAGAGTTCTATATCTCCTGCCATCAGCCAGCTTGATGGCCATCAGTGTGGCATTTTACTTTAACATTTTCTTCTATGAATTCTGAAGGGTGCTTTCAGCCGCTTGGACCCCACAGGCGTGTTTGAGAAGTCAATGATTGAGAGGATACCAGTGGGTCGGCTTGGTACTCCAGGGGAGATTGCCAATCTGGCAGCCTACCTCTGCAGCGACTATGCCAGCTGGGTGTCGGGTGCGGTGAGTGTGCTCTGACCTTGTGGGAAAGTACTGCTGTCGCTTCAGACTGCAACTCGCCTAATAGCTTCCCTCAGGACTTCTCCCCTTTCAGTTACAGTGTGAGCAAGCCAAATACATAGTAATACCTTCTCTTGTGCCCTCTGACAGGAAACACACAAAGGTTGTGTGAGGCAGAGAAAGGGTGCACTTTAAGTAGACTTACAGTGGTCTGCAAAAGTTTGGGCAACCTTGTTTATTTCAATGATTTTCCTTCATAAATCGTTGGTTCTTAGGATTAAAAAAAATCAGTTAAATATATCATATAGGAGACAAAC
>JAFFST010045090.1:175979-190732 GCA_022414735.1 Noturus placidus | reverse complement strand
TAGACCTTAATGGCTGTGTGTTGAGTTATTTTGAGGGGACAGTAAATTTACACTGTTACACAAGCTGTAGACTCACTACTTTACATTGTAGCAAAGTGTCATTTCTTCAGTGTTGTCACATGAAAAGATATAATCAAATATTTACAAAAATATGAGGGGTGTACTCACTTTTGTGAGATACTGTATATATACCTATGAATGGTCCATATAAATAAATAAATAAATAAAAACAACCCACAAATGTATACATATGCAAGTTGGCAGATGTTATGGACTAAAGTAAGCCAGGTTTAAGTACTGCTGTAGTCACACATCTGTATGCAGGGCACACACAAAGCAGGAGATTGGATTTTGACTGATGTTAGCATGCTTTCATGAGTCTGCTTCAAGAAATTGTGTTCGTACAAGCCCATCCCAGCACTGGCAAAAATGTGAGTCAATGTAATCTGCTAAAACAAAATCTTTCAGACAGCTTGTGGAATAGAGTCTCACCTTTTTGTTTTTCTCACATAGGTCTTTGAGCAAGGCATCCAGCTCGTTCTCATCCATATAGCCATTCCTGTCCTGGAGGAGACAAAGGAAAATGTGAATGCGGGTAAATACAGATTTTTGTCAGATATACATTTTACTGCCATGCCATTTTAATCTCTATTCAGACATTAGAAATGCTTTATGTGGTGCTCTCCGAGATAAAAGAATGAGAGAAAGCAGGCAGTGATGATTGGTTTTGCACAGAGTCATACCAATGCCACGCTTACTGTTATGCTGCTCATTTCATGCTACCAACAAACAAGGCTAAAATGGGAATTCTGCAGTCTTGAAAAAATATGCTATTGCCCACCGTTCTGAAAAGCCAGCACAATAAGTTGGTCTTGATAATGTTAATGATGTGGAACTGCTTGCGGTAGGCATCACAGAGGGGGTATCATTTATCACCTACTGTCACTATCAAACTAAATGCATTCTTGTGACCCTTTGCCACTTCTGTCAGAGTGACGGGTGGAGCTTAATGGGGCAAAATTAATCAGCAAACAATATATGACCAAACCAGATGTGTGCCGAATATGTCAACAGCATGCCAGCCTGCTCTGAGATACATCATAGTTCCGCTAATGGGTATGTGCTGTCTTCTTTTATGCCAAAGCTCCTCTCTGGGTATTCAGATATCCCAGCATTCTACAATGTGTGTGTGAGGAGGGAGGTGAGTGTGCAACCTGAAGCTGCCAGTCAATAAGGATCAGAGGTGCTGTCATCAGCAGCACAAAATTCACCCTATTCAGGGACACACTAATACATTGTGGTGAAGCCAGTGCCAAGAACTCCAATAGTGCTGGAGGTGATATCCAGACAGGACACACTCTATGCATACTAATAAGTGCTACCTTAAGGATCCAAGAATAGACTCACATCTTGAGAATGCCTCACTGATCTGAGTACTTATGTTTATGCTTAAACTGTATGCTACTAAATATGCTTTAGAAAATTTTATGAAAACTGTGACATTATTTTATATAATCATGTTAAAAAATGCTCATGGTCACACACCAAGATGAATATTGTGCAAGTAGTTACCTTATCATATAACTCAAAAATCTTGTTGAACTCTATTCTTGCCATTTTTACTCCCTGTAGGAATAAATAATGGAACATTAGTGCTGTTAAATCTAATCAGAGTAATTGCAATATAGCTAAACTTATTCATAACGTCTAACCTGAAATTTCATTAGAAAGTTCTCTTCGTCTGGCAGTAACCTGTTTTATAAAGTTGATGTTATTAGACATGCTGAAATAGAATTTGATCAGATAAGCAGCCAAATTAATGTTTTTTTTTGTCATCATAAGACAAACCTTGCCATTTCCGCCAGACACAATTTTCCATCATTATTCGAATCAAAAATTTTTAGCTGCAAGGAAAAAAAAGAACATTTCAATAGCATACTCAGGAAACTTGAATGAAATAAAATAAATCAGTGATATGCCTATTTGTGGTTCTTTTACCGTGGTTGATGTGTATTCCTCCAACTTCTTCTCATCGAAAGGTTTCTTTGCTCTCTGAAGCAGGTCTCTCAAAAAGTTCTGAAATGGTAGTGACAATGAATTCTTATTAACGCTCTAACAAAACCAGCATTAACTCAACTGCATTATGCTCTAATGGTAAACTCCTGATTGAGCAGCCATTCAACAGCATTAGCTTTGTGTTACTCTCACACTAAGTGTGACTATCATGTCTCCAAAATGGATAGCCTCCACTCTGCAGGTTTCCTACTGACCTTTTCTTCTGGAGAAATGAACCTTTAAAGATATAATTTACTAACTCATAAATTGGAACTACATCTAATTTGCTGACTTAGTAATTCAATTCTTGCTTTTTTGCTCTGATCTGTAACCATATTGGGTTAGATTTATAGGTCAGTGGAAGTGTTACAGTCTCTCACAAGCTTTTCATGTACTTCTCAACGCATAGTTTTAAGACACAATGACACAAAGTATTATTGTCCACGAAAAAGGCTAGCACTTGACAGAGTGTAATGGTTCACTTGGCTATAAGGTATAGCCTAGAACTGACCAAATCATAAATCAAAGATTTACATCTAAAACGCCTTGTCATATGTAATCGAAAAAGGTCAGCAGTGCGTCTGAGTGACAAATCAATACAGAATCTGTGGAGTGAAAAGTAGGCAGGTCATATTTGGAATATTGGCCTGAAGGGTTGTATTTCAGTTACACTGGCAGCTGGAATATAAGGCTGAGAAAGTACTGCAGTATGAAAAGCCCTGAGGAGCCCTCTTGGGTAGAGGTGGATGATTATTAAACTTGTCCCTCTCAGATACGGACACCTATTCTTATTACCTTAAGCTCATCAGCTTCGATGTAGCCACTGTGATCAGCGTCATAATTTCTCCAGGCCTGTTAAAGATAGACAAGCTTTTGGTCAGCATAAATATCTGCATTATCGAAATTGAAAAGCAAAACAACGTAGAAGAAAACTACTTCTAGAGCTTCCCCATATTGTTTTGGTTTACATTTACATTCTATCATAATATAAAAGTGCATAGCTATTAACAATGCTATATGTAACTACTGGGCAAGTTACATCCATTTGTATCTTCGAGTCTGGCCTTAAAACCTAAAAAAACTTCGCATTTGAACAGGTGCTATAGTGGATAGTATTTGTTATTTTATTTCCATTTTACAGTCTGTTGTACTTTATTTAATCTGCTGTGTTAAGTGTCATTATCCCAAGGACGTTTCACATGCTATTTAAAACTCTAAACAATTTTATTCTATGCACAAGACTTTAGTAAAGTTCTTTTATATGTGCTGTATAAATAAAGCTTATTTACTATGAGATTTTTATAAGCAATGCATTCTGAACATTAAATATATATATTTTTTTATGTCCAGGATTACCTCCATAAATTCTGTACAGGACCTCAGTTGTTGACGGAAAAATAGCAAGAAATTTTCCTCTGTGGGTAGTATTTGTACCAACTGCAACAAGAAAATAAACATATATTACCTAACAAACATCATGAAAAAATGCACTACAATGAATTTATGTCAATGGTTGTTTCAACTCCATGATAAAATCATTGTGAAAGAAAAAAATTGGTCCATCACAGTACATCATCTCAGGTATTTAAACACCTGAAAGAAATTGAGAGGTTTTACTCCAAAAGCTTTCACAGCTCTCTGTGGTCTTTGGCTGAAATTGGCAATTTAACCAGACAATGTCTAAACTGGGACTTATAATTTATTGGTCAAGTATAGGCTTGTGCACTCCAGCTGTCCACTTTCACATGTGTTTATGTGTCAAAAGGTTTGGAGAAATAAACTCTCAGACAATTTAATTACAGAAAACCTGAAAAAGTTGTCTCAGTCTACATGTTATCTGATTTAGGTGTTCAAATGAAGTTAGCCTGAGGTAAACACAAGGAACAAGCCATTTGTTATGAGCCAAAGCTTTACTGGGTCAAAAAGATGTACAATTACGACATATAAGAAGAACAAACAGAATGAAGTAATTCTGCTTTTGTACTACAATTAAGCCCCATTATAGTTTACCTCAATAATATCTATTTTTCCGTCAACATTTTTCTCATATTCTTCAACAAAAGCCCTCATTTGGTCTGTTAGTTCCTGTAAAATACACATAATAAGAAAGAAGAAATATATTAGTAGTTGTAATAAAGCATTATAAAACAAAATTCTGAGAAAGTGTAAGCTTTTAAACCATTCTATTATAAGGAATCTGGATCTTGCTATTAAGTTTGAATGTGAGGCATACAGTTCTTCATGTCTCCCAGAACAGACATGTATAGGTTTATACACACTGCTGCACACACAGATATGTCAAATACTATCTATACTACAGCATGTGTGCAATAAGTTTGCCAGAGAAAGAGAAGGTTGGGGATGGGATTACTGTTTCTAACTGTTGTAATGTAAGTGATAATAAGAACTAAATAACAGATGTTCCACAAAATGTAAGTGAACTATAAACGGATAAAATGTATGATGTGTAGTGTAAGCAAATTAACAATAGGAGTTAAAACACTACTTTTGACTGTGCTGACAAAGCAAATATGAATTAGATGAGATGAGATTAGATCTTTGTGTGAATTTCTGTTTTTCCAAACTCATCTTAGTATCATCAAGTAAAGTGCTTGTCTAATCATAAATTAGAACTCTGCAGAGATTGCACAGGAAATTTATCTTTAATCTTCACCTGAAGGTCAGTGAATACTGAGAGCACGTCATGAGATATTTGTGAGAGATAGAGGAATGTCACTGTCACAGCATCCCACAATAAAGTTGGAGTATCTGTACAGCATTTATTTATGTGTTTACATATAAGCCAACATTGTTTGCATGAATCAAAGCTGTGCCAGATCTTTAGGACATGTCTTCTTCCACAAACTTGATATCAGCAGATACAGTTTGATTCAGAAGCTCCAATGTAAATCTTTCATCATCTTCCACTATTACTGTACTTCTGAGCATTACACAGTGAAATGTGAACGATTCTGACTCTGTCTTGTTTGTCCTGTGGTATTGTAAGTTGTAAATCATCGGGTAAACACCAGTTAAATAGTCACATAATGTGTTATGCTATTTCCACGGAAATAATGAAAGCAGTAAGCCCTCAAAATTCAAATGCAAACATGCAAAATGGCAAACAGAAGTTCTTACTCATGTATACAATTCTTGGCTTTACATGAATATTTAAATTCAATAATGACATTTTGTATTTGCTACTTGGCGTATTATTATAAATATTTCAATTACAGAATGACTTTGGTGCTTTGCATATTGTTAAATAATCATGCAAACTGGGAAATAAATATGTATTTCCACTGCATGAATATATATCATGCTAACATGCTTTGAATTAACAGCGTCAAAATCATTAAAATGATTTTTTAAAAATCTTATATGCATCTGCACTCTATTAAGCACAGTAAAATGAAACATGGCAACATCTAAAAGAGTGAAACAATACCTCCCCTATTTGCATTAATATATTTTCACTACAGCTCTGATTCTGTTGCACAATTTAGTTGCATATTTATTTTGACAGCCTTCCACCTGTCAGTCAGCCCATTAGGACAGTGTCACAGCACACAAAAGGAAAAAGGTGGCTCTAGCCTGAACATGACGACTAAGATCTTTTGGCTTTTGGATTTTGGACTTCAAAACTTATTTTAAATGACAATTAAGTTAATATACATAATACACATTGTGACTAGCATTTAAAAAAATTGCTATTATTGTCACTGGTATGCTCACAGAGGTTAAGAGAAAGAAAACGAAAAAGATCAGCTTTTGTTTTCCCAAAATGTAAAAGAAATCAAGGAGACAATGTGGTCTATTTTAAGTACTATTTGCATAGTAGTTCTGCACTTCATCATACGTGTTGCCACAAATAAGTTATATTAGCTAAATTACTGTTACTACCAATAGTCCAGCTGTGTTAATGAGTGAGTTAGCTAACATCCATTACTTATAGTTGTCTTAACTAAAAATTAAACTGGCAGGACATTTGTAAATATACATCATATACCATCTCAAATATTTCAAACATAATAATATAATACCTTCTGCATAAATAAAGTTCAACAACATGACAAGAACAGGCAGCAGGTCAGGGGAGAGCCAAAGATTAAGGGATTGAGAGGGATATATATTATATTCTAAGAAATGATTCAGGACTAATGCTGAACAGATATTGAACATTATTGAACATATTACTGAACATTAATTGTTTTATAATTTTCCTAATTTAGTATGAAGCTAATCACTGATAGTCTACTGATTCATTCCTAAAAAAAATTGACAGGCTGGAGAACAAAATGCACAGATTATATAATAAAATACACAGAAAACACAAACTATGTAATCAAATATAAAAAACTAAAAGCAACAAAACATGATAGTTTTGTTGTCTACACTGCATTGTAACTAGCTAGCAGTGGTGGCTTGTCCACAGTGGTAGAAGTCAGACGGTGAACAACATGAATCTTCACAAAGTCCTCTTTCTGAACTGCATACATTTTAAATTCACTTGAAATACTGAAAGATTGAAAAAACATTGAAAAACACCTCTTTGGGGTGATCTTTTATTTATTTATTTGATATTTGACAGATATATGCTGATTTTCCTTTAAATTGCTTACTTTTCTAGGTCACTCAACTTCCATAAAGTTATTATTGCACCTACTAGTCAGAAATGGGAACTGCAATAAGCTGTAATAGATGTCCATTGTGGCATTAATCACACTGCCCTATGTTTGAGGGAGGAGTAGAAAACACTAGTTTAAAAATTATCCACGGCTGCCAAAATCTTGTTTTATAGCAAATTGGTGTAAACAAATCTAATACATTTCCACAAAAAGTGCAAGCACAGACGGTATGTCTATGATGTGCAGACTCATTTATACTGTAAGATGTATTACACTGATTGGAAGAGTAAAAGGGGAATTATAGAATGGATAATGTCCTTTCATCAGAAATGAAATGCTTGTTGTGAAAAAGAAGAAAAATAGCTCCCTTTTCCAGTGCCCCATTTTTGGGGGTAGTTTCGGGCCAGTTGTGTGATTTTTGAGATGTACTTGAGTTGGAAATGTAGCTGAAACAAGGTTATGGTAATAACGTAAATACAGTTGAACAAAAATGAGTCTAAATCTGCTCAAAACAAGCTTCTTGACTGTATGCTGATCAGTATGATGTGGAGTCTCAACTGCCCATTAAGGGGTTATTCTAAAATTAACTAGATAGTAGCCTATAGCGTTTGTCAATTGTGATTTCTAATTAATTTTAATTGAGGCTATACTGTACTTAATGTCATTCTGCCCCAAAATCTATGGTCATGAGCCACTGCTGCTAGCTAGCTAGAGTTAGTGGGCTAGATTCTATTGGATGCAGCACAACCCATGTTACAACCCATGTTCTTTGATGAGTAACTTGCAATAGGGCAAAATTTCCTAATTCTTACATTCAGTGGCTTTATAATGCTGGACAAGGGTACGGACAAAACACTCTCACCCATTTGTTGTGGTTTATAGCCTAATATTATCAGGGTCAAATTGTGGCTCAGTGGTTAAAGGCTCTGGGTTACTGATCAGGAGTCAGGTCAGGAGTTCAAGCCCCAGCACTGCCAAGCTATCACTGTTGGGCCCTTGGACAAGGCTCTTAACTCTCACTTGCTCAGCTGTATAAATGTAAGTCCTTCTGGATAAGGGCTTCTGCCAAATGCTTTAAATGTCAAATGTTGGTCCTGTTATTGAAACTGTCCAGGTTTTGAGTAAATAAAACCCCATTCCTTCTAGAAGTCAGACTATACACCTCTACCTATTACTTCTAATTGACTGGTAGAGGCAAATAGTCATTCATTTTTTTGTAGACTTACCATGTGTCTCTACCCTTTCGTTCATGCATTAATTCAGCTAATTTGCTTTAAGTTATGAAAAGCCATTTAAATTTCCTTTGTGTGAGAAATGTTATGTATGCTATATAAATAAACCTGCCTTCTGGTAGACTTGTCCCTACCCTTACACCTTACTCAGAGATAAACTAGATGTCTGTATATAATAAAGCCTGGATGTGAGGAATAAAATAAAGCCAGTTAATATGTTATATGACACACTCAAAATAAAGCTTCCCGAATGTCACCACTGTTATTGGAAGAATTTAAAAAAATTAGCCGTGCTCAACAAACAGGGTATATGTAAAGCCGTGCTCAATTACAAACAGGATATATGTAAAATCGAACTAGCTAAATAACTAACTAATACGATTTCTATGATTGAAACATATGCTCCAGGCTGTTCTCACTTCAAAATATAGAATTTGGTGCAAAGTCAAGCCTGGAAGCATGACAATGTGCACAAATTCTCAGTGAACTAAAATAAAAATAAAATAAATTACAATTATTGCAATTAAATATTTACATTTGATTGCATTGTATATATTGATGCAAGTAATTCATTTCTATTCGACACTGTTAATGTTTAAATGGATTATATTCATAACCTCACCCTGTGAGTTCTAAAAACAGAATAAATGCTTACAGCTCAGTCAGACCTCATGTCAAATTTGTGCTCTTTAGTCGTACTGTAAGAACAGCTATCATAGGTACTGTAAACACGACTCTCATGATCATTTTAACCATTTATAGTCTAAATTTTTTATAAGAGTTATGCTTTATGAGTAATAGAAGACTTACCAGGCCTGCTTGTTTCCGAGCTTGCTGAAGTTCCTTAATAAAGTTCTGTAACTCCTTTCCCTCGATATACCCATTACCTGGCAGAATTCACATGGCAGTGATATCAGTGACAATTTAGAAAGAGTGTGAATTCAAATAGCTATGTAGTGCAGTAAAAATATCTCATTCTATATTTTAACATAATTCACCAGACAATTTTCTGGACAAATGAATACGAATTAAATATAAACACGTGACTATATCAGATTTTGTTTGAAACCACAGTAAGGTTAAGGTAAAATTCATGTAGAAAAAAATACTTGCAGGAAAAAAATAATAGTAATAAAGTTGCAAACTTGCTGAAGAAAATCAAGCAAATAATCCAGAGAAAATTTTTAACAGTCTTCGTTCCATGAAATGAAGACCACATTACCGTCATTGTCATAATGATGAAAGATATCCAGGAACTGAGAGGCAGAAATCTCCACTCCCTGAAGGTAAGAGTTGGCCATTTTTCCCGCGCTGATGCTGATGCTGATGCGATGCTCTAACACTGAGACAGCGCCGCTCTGATCGCCGCACTCTCTCTATATAAACCACACTAACAGCATTATGCTGGGTCAACCGGGACAAAATTTCATCCTCACCTTATTTCCACCGCCCACCTGCAGCTCAGCGTCGAAATCAACACGTGACAAACACTGGTCTTCCATAGGTCATTCCTCAATGCGCTGCTTATGCTTGACCATATCAAATTATTGAAACGCTTTGTTATTGGAGAGAGGGATGGCATGCGTCTAGTCTACCTTTTTAAACTAATGCATTATGATGAGTGATCTATCTTTATTCCTTCTTTGTCTTGCTTTTAACCTGATCTCATGAGCAGGGGTGGCACCACTACTCCAAAAGACACTTTTAATTATATTTAATAAAAATTTGAGCTGTTAATGATGTTTAAACTAGATATCATGCGCGGAAACAAATACTGCAAGTAGAACATGTGTATATCAAGAAAATATTCTTTACATTAATTTTATTCTTTACATTTATTTTATTTAGTAAAGAACCCTCAACATCTCAGTGTTTGCTTCCTTATACAATACTAGGAGTAACTCGGGTACATTCCACTATATATATATAATATATTGAATTACAGTAATTGGATTACTGCATTCTTAACCCTTTATTGCTCATAGGAGAACACCTTTAGGAGAAATGTCCCAACCCCCAGCTCACATGAATGTTTTGATTGTTTTTTCAACCAAGTCAGACAACAATCAATAACAAAATTAAAATCATTACAATATTTACTATTTTCATAACTAAAATAATTTTATAAATAATAATTGTCATGCCTAAATACTAGGACTGTTCCCAGATTTTTCTCCATGCGTTTTTCCCAGCTCAGCTAGTAGCTTTCCATAACGTTTTTATGGAAGCTGTGCTAACTTAGCTGTCAATGTATGACATTATCATAACACTAGCCTCAGGGTGTTGTCACTGTTTGTAGGACAACCAGACCGATAAATTATAAAAACATTTCTAACTAGGCTAGTTTGGTCTTAGCCAAGGGGAGGTACAACTAAGCCATCATTGTACCATGCAAAGTATATTTTCTCTCCTTATGCTCTACTCATATCATGTTAATGTAAACTGGAACTTATAGATATTTACACACCTTGTTTTCCTGCTCAGCATCAGAGAATGTTATGGTTTCAGTTTAGACCCCTTACTGATTTAAAAAAGAAAACAAATCGGCGTATGTCCATTTTTCCTCACAGTGACTGTGAGCTAGCATTTGGCAGAATTGAGAGCTGTTAGCCACAAGTATTTCCACGTAGTTCCTGTAAACCCTGTATGATTTATCTCGCCTGCATTCACTGAAAATAAAAAATAACAACACCGCCATCTTCTTTTACTGACATTCAACGTGGAGAATTATTCAGGACTAAAGGAAAGATCTTCTGGGCTACAGCCTCCAATGCCCAGACCAGGTTTTGTCCCTGCCTGAAAACAATATTATCAAGTAATATTTGACAAGGAAATGTGACTACTTCTTTGCTTCCCTGGTAAATTCACCATTTATCTCATATTCAGGATTTAGATTATTCGAAGCTCATGTTCATAATCATCAAAATTAATATTTTGTTCGCTGACAACGTCATGATCAGATCCACCATCAATCGATGCTAGAATTTGATTAGAAACTTGTTCTGCAGTAAATCGCAGAACCATGTCAAGTTATGTAATGTTTCTTTAACGTCTTGGGTAATTATGAATGACACATTACATCATCAATGTTTACCAAACATTCCCACCTTGAGGAATAAATGTGAATTACACTTATTGAGCCATGAAAGATTCAATGTTGTTAAGCACAAATATAGATTTTTTTTAGATTGAGGAATACTAAGAAGGTGGCGGTCTAATGTGAAAAAATTAACGAGGGGGAGGGTACTGAATGATGTCCCGGGTCGCTAACCACCCTGAGGTATACATTTAAGGGTTAAATCTGACCGTCCATATAATCCCTTTTTTCGGCATATATGCATGGAGATTAAAAAGTCCAGCACTCTATTCCCATTAGTTCGTTGTAGACTATACTGGGGAAAACAATCAAATTCTCACTTAGTTGTAGATGAGGGAGGGGGAATTAGGCACAAAAAATTTTGTCCCAGAAGACCCAGCATTCCAGGGTACTGTGCTGTGCCGTCCCGTCCTCCCACCCCCCTTGTATGCTGAGAGGATCTTAAACGCCTTTGCGCTTCTGCAGTCTTGTGGTCACAGGTAGCGACGAGGCACACACGCTGGTGTACACAGATGTGAGTGGAATTTAAATTAGGATTTGCTCTTCATGCTGTGGTTAGAGATGAAGGCACAGGACAATCCCATTTACCAGCGAAACTCAAAACTCTTTATGAGCAACATCTGGAATCCGAAAATGACGTGCAACAATTTGACACGCATCACATGCGTCCTAAGGCACAGATGTTACGGCTGTGAATGAAGTGCCTAGTCATTCTGCACAGGCCCCTCAGGCTTTGCAGTCATAAAACAATTGTTATCCTTTTGGATGAGTCTGAACACCCTATCTCTAAACTCAGCAAAATATATTATGTAGGGCTTTAAGTCTATCTCTCGGCATTGCTAACTTTTATTCTTCTTATTATTACTATTATTAAAAAAAGTCTCATTTTTTTACTAGTCTACATTAAGCTCCCCAAAGACTGATAGTACACATATTCCCTGACCCAGTGAACCAGTATGAGGACGTATTTATTGATAGAGACTTCAAAGCACTTCTGTAAGTCACTCTGGATAAGGACATCTATCAAACACCATAAATGTAAATTGTGTTTACATCCTCAAGTTTGTCCTAATTCATTCTTTAATTAATAAAACCCAAACCCCACCAAGAGACGCTGAAGTAGTGTGGATTACCTTAATACGTTTATACACAACACATATATTTATAATAGTTTATTAGATGCAGAACATCTTATTTATTTTCAGTACTAATGAGTCTTTACTTCCTTTAGGCCCAAAACAATACCCAAACCTGGTGCTCTGCCAGTGGTCACATATAGAGACAGCTCAAGGACAGAGATTTGCAGGGTTGTTTAATCCAATGGTTCTTATTAACATGTGGAAATTATTCAGCACTGTTGTAATAAAAGTGTTTTATTTAGATACTTACTTCCCCTTGCCAAACTCCTGCTCCTCCAGCCATTCAACCTTAAGCGGAATAAATAATATACCATCTAGATCTTGTTTTAAGGTCACCAGCAAATACTGGGCATGATATTGCCTCCTAGAAATCAGATAAGCCAGCCAAACGTGAGTCAGTTACCCTAAGTATTCATGAAGTGTTTCACACACACACAAAAAAAAAGTTATAATGCTATGAAACAAGAGAAAGACATGGCTTTATTTGAGAAGGGATTGACGTGGATGCTATTTTGCAATTAAAAAATGAAAGATCAAACTGATCACCCTTCAGATGTCACATCACGATTTGACAATCAATATTTAAATTCCACTCATAAGACATACACACCAGGTTGAATTGGCTGTGTTGTAGTTTCAATCATATGAAATAGCAAAAAGAACACTATCTGTGAATGTTCTGTAAAAGGAGAATTAGGCATGATAACCAGCATTAAACAAAGAAAGATGTGTAGAGTAAATAAAGCAGTTTTGTGTTTGTATTCTTGAAATTTGTTTTATTCTATATTAATTAGCCATTGTCATTATTATGTTGGCAAATAAACTGGTTTCCTAGCTGGATTTTTGTATTTGAAAGGATCCTTCATCAATAAATTTCTTTCTTTTTTTTTTTTTTTTTTTTTTTAAATTATACAATTTCAAATAATGATTATTAGCACACAGTAGAACCTTCTCCTAGAACTTTCTTCTTGTGAATACATGACAGACATGTGGGGGTTTCTGTGGATCTACTCACTTCTTTTTGAGAAGGGGCCACAAGACAAAGTACACCCTGGATGGGGTGCCAATCCATCACAGGGCATAATTTCCTAAAATGTTCTTGGAAAGTTATTATATGTTATTTGGGATATTAGTCCAGCTCATTTATCAGTGACTTCTCATATTGTTTTCATTATAATTTTTATGTGAACAACAGATTATCTCAACTTGAACTGTGTGACCAGAATGTTAATTGCTCTCCATGTGTTCCTAGCAGCATTCTATGCCAGACAAAATAGATGCTGGCTTACTCACTACTTGAAGGTAGTAGAGATTTGGATAGGCTTAGGGGCTCCTGGCAGAGCAGAACTTCACCAGAATACAACCCTAAAAATTTCCAAAAGATCTAGGCTAGAATATATTGTATTTATGCAAATAGTGCCTTCTTCCTTCAACACTATTGTCAGTAGCTAAGTTACAGGGTGCAGTTTGAATCCATGGGTCAAGTTCAGTAAATGATGCCTGTGGTAGTCATTTAGACCTATCCATAGGTGACAGACAGTTAAAAGTGACACACCAGATGTGGTGTGAGCAATATGAAACACACATGTAGAGTGTGATGTGGGAAACTCATATCACAGGTTAACAAGCACATGGTCACACCAACATTTGGCAACATATGTATAGACTTTACTTTGATGGAAATATAGGCAAATAAATTTCTTTAATATTAGCAATAGGAAAATCAGAACCAAGGGCGTAACCATGGTATGGACATTGGGGGGGTCCAAGCGCTTGGACATTGGGGGGGTCCAAGCGCTAACCCCCACCCTGCACCCCCCACGCCAAACTTGATAGTGAAAATTTTCATATTTAGAACATAGTTTTAGGATTACAGTTACTGTTTGAAGTCACATGGTTTCTGAGTGATAGAAGCTCCCACAGATTTTCCGTAACAAATGTGAATATATTAAAAAAGATTAGACATAAATAAATAGATAAATAAATTAAATAGAATAGATGAAGAAAAGACAGATCTGTTGGCAGGGAAAATTAAAGCGGAACATATAGAAAATATTTTCTCCTGTATATTGGGGGGGCAGACTGGTATTTCCTCAACATTGGGGGGGATCACGACCCCCCCCCCCAAGAGTGCTTGGTTACGCCCATGATCAGAACCTATATTTTATGATTCAGCACACAAAACATCATAGGTTAATTTTTTAAAGTCTACATGAATGGTTTCGTGACTTCAATTTACTCAGTGCTGAATACTTATTGTACCCTTAAAGCATTTACATTTACATTTACATTTATTCACTTAGCAGACGCTTTTATCCAAAGCGATTTACAAATGAGAGATACAAGCAAAGTGATATCAAGCAGGGAACAATACAAGTAGTGCCACTATACAAGATCTATTAATTGAGTACTAAAAGAAGCAACGTGTGCAGAGTAGAGGTGTAAGTGCATTTTTTTTATTTTTTTTATTTTTATTTTTTTTTATTATGAGATGGTTAGGTGTTGATGGAAGAGGTGGGTCTTTAGCTGTTTCTTGAAGATGGTGAGTGAGTCTGCAGTCCTGATTGAGGTTGGAAGTTCATTCCACCACTGAGGAACAGTT
>JAFFST010045090.1:157536-175959 GCA_022414735.1 Noturus placidus | reverse complement strand
GACAAGGTCTTGTAGGTGAGCGTCAAGGCCTTGAATTTGATGCGGGCAGCTACAGGAAGCCAGTGGAGGGAGATGAAGAGGGGTGTGACATGGGTTCTCTTCGGTTGGTTGAAGACCAGGCGTGCTGCAGCATTCTGAATCATCTGCAGAGGTCTGATAGAGCTGGCTGGGAGGCCCGCTCTATCAGACCACCAATAAGACTATCCTAAGTCACAAGAGCAAATGTGTGAACTGGCAACTAATCAGCTAAAACAGTAATTCTGAAACCCAGACAGTTATTTTTCACTTTCTCTATAGATAAACCACAAATGATTTCCTCAGAATAATGACTTGTTTTAACACATGATGAAACCTAGCTAAAGTCATTACCAAATCATGTACACTAAATATATTGAATTTAATATTTCATTTAGCAATTTGTATTCTATAATACCTATTTAATTTGTTACCTTTTCAGCATGCAGACAAAGAGTCCAGAACAGAAGAGGATTTCTAGAATATATGTTCTTTTCAGCACAGTTTATTCTGAAAATGCCCATATATGACAGTCTTGGTTTATCACCTGACAAACTGACTCACACTTGTATTCTATAGTCCCACTTAATCATATGTTATCTTAAACTGGCTGCAGAGTAAGAGGGCACTGTGGAGAATATATTCTCTTCTGAATAGTTTATCTTGTTGGAGCAGTAAAGTTATGACAGCCCCAGGGATCTACCATCAAACTGTTTCACATTTTGTTCAGCCAATTTTGGAACACTTCCATTTTGGAACAGTGGACAACCATCCATCCATCCATCATCAACCGCTTACTCCATTTCAGGGTCACGGGGGAACCTGGAGCCTATCCCAGGGAGCATCGGGCACAAGGCGGGGTACACCCTGGACAGGGTGCCAGTCCATCGCAGGGCACAATCACATACACACTCACACACACATTCCTACACTACGGACACTTTAGACACGCCAATCAGCCTAACATGCATGTCATTGGACTGGGGGATGAAACCGGAGTACCCGGAGGAAACCCCCGACACACGGGGAGAACATGCAAACTCCACACGTGGAGATATAATAGTGCTACTTCTGAAACTGAAGTTTGCTGTCTCATTTCCCCACCAGGCTAAACCTCTCATCTGTCCCATAAAAGTCATTTTGCTTTGAGTGGATATGAGCATGGAGTTCAGATCGATGTTCTGTCAAGAATTGAAGCCAGCCTTTAAATGAAGTGGGCCTCTGTTCTGCATAGCTGCCAAAAGGTCACAAAACTAAAGGAAATGACTGCAGTCTCCTGCTGACTCAGAACATTACCATGTGGTGCTTTGCATAAAAGTAGAACTGGATTGACTTTCTAAGAAAATAAAATAAGGTCACTGGCAGTATTAAAACAGAACTAAAAGTGGAAATCCACATTACTAAGTGCTATTAATACTACTACTACTACTACTACTACTACTACTACTAATACTACTACTACATTTACCGGTACATTTACATTTATTCATTTAGCAGACACTTTTATCCAAAGCGACTTACAAATGAGAGATACACGCAAAGTGATATCAAGCAGAGAACAATATAAGTAGTGCTACTATACTACTGCTACTTCTGCTACTACTACTACTACTACTACTACTACTACTACTACTACTACTACAGGGTGTCCCAAAAGTCTCCATTCATAGGGGACTATGTATGCCATGTTGGTTGTGCCTTTTTCAGTGGGTGTTTTTGGACATTCACATCTTGTTTGGTCCACAACAATTCTAGACTTTTAAAAATTATTAATAAGTTTGGCAACAGTCCAATGTGTGATGTGCTTGTCATGTTTCCTGTTAAAGGCCAATGCAACCTTGCGATATTTTCCCGATCCAGCCATGAGAATGATTACAATATGTTCTTCTTTTGTCAAAGTCATTCTTAAAAGCTATCGTAATTTTTTCTAAAGCACCTTTTGAAAATTCTAAAGCGAGAAGAGATGATATTTGGGAAACATATATTTAATCTGTTTTCAGCTAATACCTAAAATTGATAGAAAAAGGAACAAGAACATCGAATAACACAATACTACTAATTGTAGAAAAAAAAAGTTCTGACTCTTGGGACTGTTGAGAAACTGAAGAAAAAAAGCTTGTTTCTGGGTTAAGTCATTGGTCTTGGGCAAATGTTGTAATGCCAAATAAGGGAAAGCTACATGTGTACATGATTACACAGAACAGCTCAGTCAAATAAAGAGCCTTCAAGTATAGAGGATATGAAATGATGTCTAAAAAAATCCTTGTGTAAAATATAGCTTGTAATATTGAAAGGTGAAAAAAGGGAAAGAGTTGTATAAAACAAATGTTTAGCTGCAGTAAAACAACACGTCATAAATATTTTAGTATTAGCATGCAACTGGCATTTTAAAGGGCAAATCCAGTGATAATTGCCCCCTCCATTTGTATTGGATCATTTATTTTCCCAATAATGCAACACTGTGTAAAAAGGATTAATTAGGGTTTATTTAGGATTTAATAGTATCTTTTTAATGCATGGCCAAGCAACAGTCAAATGGAAACATTTAATTTATTTTGAATAAATGATCAATTTTAAGATGCCAGCTACAGCACATGGCTTAATTACAAATTACAATACTAATGTGTTGACGAGCTCTGTATAAATATAGTAACTATTAGATATTCTGAGGTTCTTTCTTACAAGAGCTCTATTACAAGCATGGATTTAGGATCATATACACTCCATACCATACGTGCAGTAAATCTAAATTCCCATAAGCCCCAACCATCACATATCAACTATCACCTTTCCTTAATCTGAGAGATGACATTTGGCCATTACAGAACTCATAGTGCACATCCAAAGGTGATTTCATAGGGGATAGAATTGGTGCATTTGCAGTCCTACTGAGGGTATTAAAACAGATATTTTTCAAATGTCAAAAGTCCCTGCTGGATCTTCACCATTTTGCACTTAATATGTATGACTAATTAATTTAAAAATAGTCAATAAAACAGAAAATAATGTATCAAATGTATATGTGTAGAATAAATGCATATGACACTGAAGATACATTTTAATTTTTGTTCTCCTTTGTTATCAAGTTCCACTTTTCTTATGATTGCACTACTGTATATTAAAATTATTTTACATATATAGCTATCACAAAGCTTCTTATACACAGTCAAATAATCTAAACAACATTCACACCCTATTTGCATAACGGATGTGAAAAATACTCAGCCTGCAGCGCCGCCTACAAACATGGCGGACAAGGACTACACTTCCCAGCTATGCGCGCACTCATGTTTGCCGTAATATTGAGTATGAACACCTGTGCGGCATCATAAGAAACCGCCACGCCTCGCGCAGTAAATGCTCAGCAGCTTCGTCTCTGTCTTGTACCAAGCGTTAGTTATCATATCCGCTAACCTGATCTCGAAATTCAGCTGTTTATCGACTTCGATTCTGTCTACGACTCGGATTACCTATTTGCCCAATCGACCGACCAATTTCCGTTTGTACTTCGTATTTCATCTGTCCCACGCCTTCTGGATAGTTCGTCCGCTCTTGTCTCCGTCCAGGTACTGTAACAGGTGCATTGTGGGAAATCTGAAATCCACTCTATTAGCCTCTCACTGTTAGTCTTCTTCATTTTCATTCACAAGGTGTAATGTCTTTTTCCATGCTAATCTGAATCAAAGATGAATCAAAGTTTGTTTAAAAACTCAATAAATATTCATATTGACCATAATTTGCTATAAATTCATATTGCCGCTATGCATCTTCACTCTTTAAATGCTTGCTCTTACATGCACACATCTAATGTATATTTTTAGCAAACTTTTAATTATTGAATTATTCAAGCAGCAGCCTCCCCCTAGACCTTGTACGTGGCCAGCTGGGTTTATTGGAGATGCCATGACACAGTTGAATTATGATCAATTAATATGAAAAAAAAAATGATCGATGATTAAAATTGTAGTTAATGATGTTTTTATTTAAAACACCGCAAGCATATGCCAGAGCAATTACAGTGCACATTTAGTGTATCGGACTTTGGTACTCTGCTGAACTCTTGCAGGTGGAAATTATTGATCTGTTTAGATATTGTTATAGAAACAGTTAGAGTAATAATACACAAGGCTAGTTTGTTCACTGGTTTGGTTCTATAGTTTATTTATATGCTACATCCCCTCAGCCATGGCCCTGAAAAAAAGACTGTCCTGTGCTCCACACACCACTTGAGATGGCCCTGTCAAGTAATACTTGATCAGGCTGCACTGTTTTCACCCACTGGTCTTCCGTCTTAAGCCAACACTAATCAATCCACATGTATTTAAACTCTAAAAGCTGACTGAATACAACTGTGTGGCTGTAAGGTTTTGAAGCAATGTTCATGCAATTTGCCTTCTTTATTTCTCAGGCAACGAAGTGCACAATTCAGTATAGCCATTGTGAGACTTGTGTCCTTGTTTTCTATTAAGGGCAGTTTGTTCTTTCAGCTGAGGGGTCTTTGCACATGCAGTCAGGGATATCTGGCAGCACAACACAACTTGACAACAGTGATTCATCTTGGTGTTTAATGCAGTTCCCTGCATCATAGCAGTATATTCCGGGGTTTCATCTATCTTTCTCTTTGCACTATACTAAATATCATAGTGACTAGTTTCATGTAAATAAGGTTTGGACAATAGTCTGAAAATAAATGGTGTTTAATATAGATCATTTGAGGCTGTTTGGATGAACTGATTAGTAGTTTTAGAGCATTTTTATTTACAATGACAATACTGACTCTAAACATGTCAGCTTATACAGGATGAGTGAAAAATACATTGCATGGGTAAGAAATTGTAACAAGCTCTAGAAAGTTGTCTGCATAAATTCAGTCTGCCTGTGTCAAAATAAGGGATGTCTAGCAGATGTTGGTCTCCACTTGATGGGAGCGAGCAATAAAGGTGTTGAGCAGATTCTGGAACATCTCAGCCCTCATCTTGCTGATCTGCAGCACCTCCTCATGATTGACCTTCTCCTCATTGCTGTAGTCCAAGGACACCTTGTTGGTAATGAGAGACAGGCCTAAGACTTGAAGGCCACAGTGCTTGGCCACAGTCACCTCAGGGACTGTACTCATACCTGCAGGGGACAGACACTCTTCATTAAATTGCTATTTAAATATTATTTCTGAAAACCACCGAAGAGTAGAATGCACTGCATCGTTAATAAGTGTGCAGTTCTGTTTTGTATTTCTTAATAAGAAGACTGTAATAAAACATTCAAAGTCGACAATAAGATCCCTGGAGAGACCTGTGATGCTTAGTAAAAGCATAGCTAAATTATAATGTGTAGAATTGTTAGAAATAATTTTTAAAAAGCTTAGCTGAAGGGGGGGGGGGGGCTTAGGATAAACATTAAAGGAGGGGCTGTATTTGAAATCTGAGTTTGAAAACAGTTCAATTCTAATAATTTCTACCAAAATTGCTCACTATGCCTTTAATCACTGTACATTTTGATCAAGTGTTAAGTACAGTGTAGGCAGTTCACAATGGAATCAAACACAGCAACAGTTTCCTCTTAAAATATGTATGAAGGCTCAGAAAAACTCCCAACTGAATGTGTGCAAAATTGTAATGTGCGGGTGTAGTTTTCTTTACCTACAGAGTCGCTCCCAAGGATATGCAGCATCCGTGCTTCAGCGACAGTCTCAAAGTTGGGTCCACTGACCATGCAGTAAACTCCTTCCCGCACAAAGTCAGAATAGCCCAGCTCAGTGCTGATGTCCAGAGCCAATTTTCTTAGCTCTTTGCTGTATGCATCAGACATGCATGGGAACCTGATCCCAAATCTAAAGAACATGAAGAATAATACAAGGTACATAGTCATATTTAAAAAAAAATTGTGACATGTTAAGCTCCTAAGTGCAGTTATATAATTAACAAGACACCTGAAACACTTCAATTCAAGCAAGTAAATTCTAGCTCTACTCTTGAGCCTTCATCAAGAGGAAAATTTTTTTTAGTGCCAAATTGTAACCACCCAAATTTCCATCCCAATCTCACATACTGTGGTTTTTCTTTTCCAATCTCATTAGACGAATTACATTTGTAGTCTGCACTCATAAAGAGAAACATATAATTTTTAATGGTAAGTGTATGTTAATTTGAGCACACATTTGAGCAACCAGTGTTTTTGCAATTAGGACCAAGCTTTTTGTATCTCTCAGTCCCTACCGTTCATCATTGGGCCCACATAGTGGATGTTGTCCAGCAAACCCTGGCAAGTTAATGTGGTCTTTGATTATCATAATATCACCCACTTTGAAGTCCTGACAGAGGCCTCCTGATGCATTTGTTACCATAATCATCTCCACTCCCATCAGCTTGAAAATCCGCACAGGCAATGTAACCTGGAGAGAGGCACCGAATATTTCATTGTAGTTTCACCAGCGCATGATGTATTCAATTAACCATTCTAATTTTTATGCAAGAGTTCAAGGTCTATCCTAGAGTGTTTTCCAACACAAAAAAAAATTGTACTATTTTTTGTGAATAGCACTTTGCTTGTATTTTCTCATTTGTAAGTCGCTTTGGATAAAAGCGTGTGCTAAATGAATAAATGTAAATGTACTATATTTGTGGTCATACAAAGCTGAGAATTATGTATCCAATTAATGGGATTCTATCCAGATCATTTATATTTTACTGTAAAAGCCTATAGCACACAGACAATTCTCATCCTACTACCACAATCTAAATTCATTCATTCATCTTCAAGGACCGTTTTATCCTGCTCAGGGATCTGGAGCCAGTCCCAGTAACACTCTGTGCAGTGTAGGAGAATTTTCTCCAGACTGGAAGTGTCTCAATCACTGGGCACCAAGCGCACACACATTCACACACTTATTCACACAAGGTGGCAATTTAGTCAATACACCTATCTGCATGTTTATAAAGAATGGGAGGAAACAGGAAAACCGAGAGGAAACCCACATAAACACCTTGCGAACATGTGAAACTCCACATGCCGGCAATAACCTAAACTCAGGATTGAACAAAGGACCCTGGAGTTTTGCGGGCAAACTTTACCCACTGTGCAGCCCTCCACACTCTAAAAACAAACTGAAATAAAAGCTGACCTTTTTACCTTATTTAGGCCATGTTGCTAGTGCATGATTCATGTATTAATTACACTTAAAAGACAAAATACTTATTTTCTTCCAAATCAAAATCCAATGAAATTTGCCCATTGCTAAATGTCTTTTTGATTATTACTACCATCTAATCACCATGCAGAATCATAAGTTTTACATATACCTTTCCCCACTTCCAGTTCTTATGCAGTCAAAATGCGAACAAAAACGAAGAAAACATCTTCGAAATATGTTATCATTGTGGAGGAAAAAGCATTCTAATTTCTGTTTCACATTGCCCTAAAATCATAATTAATCCTACCCCTCTTTTTAATTTCTAAATCTTTAGCTTTGTGTGTGTGAGAGAGTGAAAGAAAGAGTACAGCTGTTGAGCAGGGGGTACGGAGAAGCTTTAGTGATGCTAAAAAAGATAAATGCAGAATGTGGATACAATGCTATTAGGATCTGTGCCACACAGTGTGACAGTAAGAAACCGAGAGAATGAGGAAGAAAGAGATGAATAATGATCTTGGTGAACCGATGAAACTTGGTGAAGGCAGGAGGCTGAAACTGACAGCAGTGACTGTTTTAGCAGTTTATGCTCAACCAGCACTTTCTAAAACTCTAATTCATGATCAATACTCTCCAAATTAAATTGGACACCATTACAGCATATAAACATTTTTCATGGGCGGGCAATTATTTCAGTACAATTAAGCAAGGACGGGGATACAACAGCCAATAACCTGTGCCTGGGCATTCAAAATCTCATTCAAGCACGTCCATCTGTTTCTCACTCTTAGGAAAAGGGTTCTTTGAAGGTTCTTGGATTACCAAAGTGATCTAAACCTCTGAACCCTTTCTGACAGGAAAAGACTGTTATACAGTTATAACTAGCACCATATGGATTCCCCAGATGGACAAATTAAATAAATGTTAGGAATTGTCAACCCATGGTTTTGTGCAAAATTGTGACATTGTTAGCAATGGTTTATATAAATAAATGTCTCGGAGAAAGCTTGTGTTAGCCAGTTACAGGAGTCTGTTAACTCATTTATGCAAAATAGTGTTATTAGCACTCTTCTCTGAGAATGTTCTTTTGCATCACATTAGCAATATATTAAATTGTGTCTGTATTTTGGAGGAAGCACCTTTCAGCCTTTACCTTTCCAGTTTGGTAGGAGTCAGTAGTTAGCAACAACTAATTTGGGAAAGCAAAAAAAAGATATGCGGAAAGAAGCTAAATTCAAAAGGATTCCATGCAAAGTTTCTTTTTTTTTTTTTGTCTGTATTTTGTATAATTTATCCTATACTTAGTGTAAAATAAAAAATAACAGAGCGGATGTGTAGAATTCTTAAAATATCTAAATTGTGTTAACAACTAACAACTAGGAAAAAAGGAAGCTAACAACTTCCTTTATGTACTCTGTTTCTCTCTGTCCACTTTCTCTTCAGAGCGGTGATTGTGTAATCAGACTTAAGCTGCAGAAATAAGGAAAGTATTCAAACACTAACTGCATCAGCTCCGTGAAAGTGCCTTACTAATTGACGTAACCATGGGGTCAGTGAAGGGCTAGGAACATTGTTATCCAATTACCCTCAACAGCACATCTGTCAGCAAAGAATAGCTGACTTAATGAAGTTGTGTACATGTTTGTATGTGTTATTGCATGCATTCGAAATGATAACCTGTAAATAAGGGAAGTTACATGGTAACATATCCTTCTCATTCTACAACTCTAAAATTAGGGATAGATTAGCAAATCAGTATGGTAAATGAACTGATTGAGGGAGTAGTCTGCTTATTCACTCAATGAGCAGAACACAATCATGTCTGTCAAATGCTTCATGATTTTAGCTTCTTATGGTGCATTCAGCTTCAATTGAAGATTGACAGGTCCTCATGCAGTCTCTTTATTAGAGAGTGAAAAAAGCAGAGTGATGATGCAAGGTTTAGGAGAATTAGTATCCAAACCAGCAGAAAGAGAATTTGCTTTCAAGTCATCTTGTACTTCAGATTAGTTATTTCAAATGTATCTGGCTGCAGATGGTCAAGGTGCACTGTCGGTCAAAATTATAATTGCTTGTGTTTCAGGTTTTGGAGAGACAGTCTGCAGATGATTATTTTTTAAAGTAAATTTTCTCCCTTTTATCCATCCATCCATCCATCTTCAACCGCTTACTCCTTTTCAGGGTCACGGGGGAACCTAGAGCCTAACCCAGGGAGCATCGGGAACAAGACGGGATACACCCTGGACAGGGTGCCAGTCCATTGCAGGGCACAATCACATACACACTCCTTTTTAGTCATTGCAAATACCAACACAGTAGTTAATTCCACTGTGTAGCACATCTGCCACTAGTCTGTGAGGAAGACCATTCCTTTCATCCAGAGAGCAGAACCAATAGTTCTTTTCTTGACCCCAGCTACAAATTATTATGACCTCATCAGACTTGCAATCTCCTCACAATAGGATGATACAATAAACTGTTCTGCTACTTTTAAATCGTACTGTGGTACTGAAAACATGGACCATTTTCAAAAAATGGTAATCCACTATAGATAGGGTTAACCCCCTAATGAGAGCTTGATGTGTAATTACACAAAAATCCCACACTAATTTGAGTAATCTTAATCTTAAATTTAAACTTTGATAAAACTTTGATTCGGGTCAGCAGCATACCAGGTAGAAGGCTTCAAGTAGAACATTTTCATAGAGATGACCCCTTGAAATGCTGGTACTGAATAAAACAGGCAATGGATTGATTTAATGCCTAAGCCTTCATTAAGAGTGAAGTGCTCTTGCCCAGCTTTAGAGATACATTATGGCAGGGATGTCTGACTGTAATGCGTTGTCATATTGTCAGAGGTGCAATTACTCTGGCATTTCTTCTGCACTTTTGGAGGATGTCAATCCCTCTGTGATTTAATGCAAAGATGGTCCTAGTCACCTTCTGCCACACTTAAATGATCCCCCTGGATAGACATGTGTAAATTTCAGAGCCCCTCTCTCACATCACCCAGGCTAAGCAAGTCTAGAACTCAATTTGTTCTGGCTTCTGTAAAGCTAACAAGTCAATAGGCAGAAGGACATGAAGTTCATTGCCATAAAAAATATATTTTTACAAATAGGCTGTGACTTGGTAGTCTAATACATCAAACTAGTTCTTCAGTGGACATGTATAATCACACCATACTGTATATACTCAAGGGGTCTGATTAAAGATACTAGTACTTTAATCTGTTTCTAATGGATATTGGACAGTAGGTGTCTAGAGAAATGGCTTGTCATCCAATACTCTACAGGAAAGGGCAGAGCAGGCTATACTTCCTGAGGAGGCTGCGGTCCTTCAATGTCTGCAGCAAGCTCTTCCGGATGTTCTACCAGTCTGTTGTTGCCAGTGTCTCTTCTATGCTGGGGAGGAAGCACTATGAAGAAGAAGGATGCTGGACGACTAGACAGGCTGGTAAGGAAAGCTGGCTCTGTTGTGGGAGCTGAACTGGAGTGTATCACTTCAGTGTCAGATAAAAGGACACTGAACAAAATGATCAATATTTTGGACAATGACTGTCATCCTCTCCACAATGTTATTGTGAAGTGAAAGAGCTTGACCAGTTGGAGGCTACGCTCACTGCCATGCACACCTGACAGGCTGAGTAAGTCTTTTGTCCCTAGGGACATACAACTTTTTAACGCTTCACTTGGAGGAAGAGGTGAGAGAGACTTCTCTGTATAGTCTATCTGCCTCTTCACCTTTTCTTTCATACATTCTTATACACCATTGTTGACCTCCTACAGCAATGTTATAACAATGTATGTTGACCATCTCATACACATTTTTGCATCATTGACCCTCTATAACTATACTGTTTTTACTGCATCATTCCTCTCATACATGTTCTTGCACCATTGACCCTCTACAACAATGCTGTTTTTACTGCATCTCATTCATCTCATACACGTTTTTTCACCACTGACCCTCTATAACAATACTGTTTTTACTGCATACACAGTTATGGACTATATTAGCCCGCATGTACAGCCTGTCTTTATATTACTGTATTGTATGTCGCACTGTGTGTCTTGAATTTCCCGTCGGGGATCAATAAACTATCTATCTATCTATCTAGAGCATTCTCTGAATGAAAACATGTTTGCCACTTACTATATATGACAACATTGTTTAGATTTCTGTTGTTAAAGGTTGCTTTTATAATTCTAGACTCATACTCGCCTATCCTCTTCGTGTTTGTGTATGATAGTAACATTGGGAGAGAACAATATTTCTTTCCAATATCAGCAGCCCAGTTGTACACTCTCTATTTATTGCTCTGGCCAGCAAGGTGCTCAGCAAGATACTTATTAACAGGATACAAGCTGGAGTAGATTCATTGCTCCGGAAAGAACAAGCCGGCTTCAGGAAGGGCAGAGGAACTGTCGACCAGATATTCATCCTTAGGAATATCCTGGAGCAAGTCAACGAATGGAATGCTACACTGTACGTCCATTTCGTCGACTTTGAAAAAGCGTTCGATTCCATACACCGAGACAGCCTCTGGACAATCATGCGTCAGTATGGAATCCCTCAAAAACTGATCCAGATGGTCAAAACCCTATATGAGGACTTTCAGTGCTCCGTTATGGACGAAAACGAGACAACAGATTGGTTCCCAGTGACGACAGGAGTTAAGCAGGGGTGCTGCATGTCAGGATTTCTGTTTCTCCTAGTAATCGACTGGGTAATGCGGAGAACTGTGGAGGGTGAAAGAACTGGAATCCGATGGGACTTCACTACCATGCTGGAAGACCTCGACTTTGCAGATGACCTTGCACTTCTATCTTTAACAATGGATCACCTTCAGCACAAAACAACCAGATTAGAGGACAATGCAGCCAAGGTTGGCCTAAAACTGAACGACAAGAAGAAGAGCAAGATAATGAAGATCAACAGTAAGAGCGACAATAAGCTGAAGGTTGGAGAAGGCGAAGTAGAGGAAGTGGAGAGCTTCACGTATCTAGGGGCAAGCGTCACTAAGGATGGTGGAGGCACAGGGGATGTCAAGAAAAGAGTGGCACTGGCAAACGCACAGTTCCAAAAGCTATCAAACATATTGCAAGCCAGTGATATTAGCAGGAAGACCAAAACCTCCCTTTTCAAGAGCTTGGTCCTTTCAGTCCTGCTCTATGGATGCGAGACCTGGAAACTGACCAAAGGAGAAGAGAAGAAGCTAGACATCTTCCAGACCAAATGCTTACGGAAGCTTTTCAAGATTCGATGGCAGCACCACGTCACCAACAAGGCCGTTCTAGAGATGGCAGAAGCAAAGAAAATCAGTGAGGAGGTGAGAAGACGAAGATGGAACTGGATCGGTCATGTGCTGAGGAAGGACAGAACGGACGACTGTGCTGTGGCCCTTGGGTGGACACCTGAAGGAAGAAGGAAAAGAGGCCGCCCAAAAATAACTTGGCGGCGAATGGTGGAAATGGAACGAAACGGTGCAGGCTGGAACACGTGGAATACAGCACGACGTGCAGCTACGAACCGAACACAATGGAGAAGTGATGTCCAAGCCTTATGTGCCTCCTGGCACGGAGAGAATTAACTAACTAACTATTTATGCAGCACGGGTTCTGATTGTGACAGCTAAAGTTAATGAGCCATACCCGAGGTGCCAACTCCATTCTGTTTTGCAGATAGGAGTAGTTTTCTCTGGGTTCAATTGTCCTTGTGGAGTCAGAAAGAGTGCCAGGGTCAATAGCTTAGAGATAAATACCACATTTACCTGCATTCATTAAGAGTTGGAACAGCTTACATGGGTGAACCCATGACACAGTATGATGAAATAATAATAAAAAAAAACATAAAAAAAAAACATACACAACCTTGTTTAAGATTATGAACAGGGATTTTATACACAATGCATTACAGTTAAAGACACTGAAGAATAATGTGAATATTTCCTATAATCTGATCAGCATATTTGTGGTGGATGTCTTCAATAATTTCAGATTTCAGTGACGTATGCTAATGCTCATGATTTACAATGCTAAAATACCCTGTTGTCAAATGATTGCTATGGTGTTGGATTTAAGGGCATGAAGAGTTCTCACCTTGCACAATGAATAACCCTCATATAGATGGAACCTGCCCTGCATGAAGACACAGGACTTGTCTTTTATATGACCAAACACAAGCTGCCCATCATGGCCAGGCACTATGTACATGGGAAAGAGATGCATCATTCACATTTTACAATGACTGTTCTCACATTTGCATAAATGTAATATAAGTATACTTATAAGTATACTAGGAATACTTAAGTGTGTGTTTTTTTTTTTTGTTTTTTTTTTAAATACATTTGCAAAGATTTCAAACAAACTTCTTTCACATTGTCATTATGGGTTATTGTTTGTAGAATTGTGAGAAAAGTAATTAATTTAATCCATTTTGGAATAACATGACAAAATGTGGAAAAAGTGAAGCACTGTGAATACTTTCCGGATGCACTGCATATACAACTTTCAAGAACATATATTGGTAGGTAAATTAGCAAGATGGTAAAACCTTTGAAAATCTATTGTGTATACTGTGTATTACTTATTTATAATGAAAACATTTGTGTGTTCAGGATGATCAGTGCCCCTTTCAGAACAATGCATTACATCATATGTGACATATCATGTTTAATGTATTGTTCTCAGACTAATACTGCATGATGTAATATAACAAGTTGGTATGCTTTGCCTTGAAGCCATAAGTGTCACATACTAAATAAAATGGCAAGTATTTGGTGGACATATTTCGGTGATGCATTCATAAAATAATTAACTCTGCTAGACTGGCATCCTTATTTTATTTTCAATCATTAGATTTGCACTTCAGGTAATATGTCTAGCCTTAAGTATGACTGAGTTTGATGCCATGTAGATGACACAAGGTGCCTGTTTACGATCATTAACCTTCATGTTTGAAGGGAGAAAGTTGCTTAATGGGCAGAATGTATTTCATCACCTGACCAGTCCCAGCCTGTTCAAATGCAACCTTGAATACTGAGATATGCTTAGTCCTAAAATCTGCACTGTTATAAGACAGCAGCTGGATCATTACCTCTGCTGCTCTATAAGCTTCTTTTTGTTATTGTTTAAGATTGGGCGGCTGTGGCTCAGTCGGTAGAGCGGGTTGTCCACTAATCCCCTAATTGTACGTTGGTGGTTCGAATCCCAGCCCGGGTGATCCCATGCCGAAGTGTCCTTGGGCAAGACACTGAACCCTAAGTTGCCCCCGATGGCATAGCACCTTGCATGGCAGCTCCATTGGTGTGTGAGTGTGCTCTCATTTGTAAGTCGCTTTGGATAAAAGTGTCTGCTAAATGAATAAATGTAAATGTAAGATTGACAGATGGGTCTAGGAAGGGGGTTTATTTCTTTATTGTAACCATGAAAATGTTTTTTTTTTCTTTTTTTATTATTTTTTTTAATATTGCAGAGTTAATGAGCATGATAACCGCTTAATCTTCATATGTTTATTTTCAGGGTGATAAAACAATTGTTATAATGAGAAATAAAGACTGTTTTGTTAATTATGTTTAAAACTTTTTAAGTTTTTTTTTTCCCCAAGTCATTTGAGGTCATTTAAAATGCACATTGCATAAAATCAACATTAAGCATTTTAAGCTAATCTAAGATGACTTGATTTTACTGCAATTAGAGATCAAATGATCTGATACTAAAAGTATCATGCTGAATATTATAATCAACACTGAAACACCAGATGGGTGTCAGGTCAGATTTTAAGAATTCTGATCCAATGTACAAACATCTTGTATACTCGATGCATGTGACACAGATACAGAACAAATCTTTCATATTACCTTACCTGAAAGCTTGCTGTTATTAATGTTGTATCAAAAATAGGAAAACGGATTGGTGTAGTAATCTTAAATATTTCACTAAAAAAAATTGAGTAAAACATTTTTTAAAAAACAGTTCTTCTAATTAAAAGCCATTATCACAATGTAATCAATAGTCATCAGTTAACAATGATAAGCCTAAGTCAACTACACATTCGGAATAACATAAGAACTATTGCAGTCTTATTGCTTTTTGTTTGGCACAGTCATTAAACACAGTGAAAGTTTTATACTAATCATTTATTTCATCAATTCAAAATGAAGCACAAACAGACATGCACACGCACACACACAAATATCATTATGTGCATTCTAACACTTATCAAGATTATTCACTTCACCACATAAATATTTAAATATGTCCAAGATATCATAAGAACCCCCTCTGGCAGAGATTAGGGACTATTTTTACCCAAATCATCATATTTTATTCATGGCCAGTAGTTATTAATTCTCGTGTATTCATGGCTCATTTTACTAAGACTTGGGCATGATTTGTTAACCACAACAAAATGAGAGGCATAGCCAAACCCCTGTGGTATTATGGTACTGCAGGCTCTGAGCTTTCCCAACAGCCCCATACCCTGACTGCCTCCTTTTCATAAGATGAATAAATTTACTATAGTTTCTGGGTAATAACACAAACTGATTTCTTCCATATTCTTTGTGCACATGTGCATAAACCTATTCTTTAAGTTTATTTCTAAATCTGTATTTTTAGACCCTGGTTAGCTCAGATTGACAGGAAAAAAATCTTGACCTAAACCAAAATGATGTCCATTTATAATGAGATCTAATTTAAAGGTTAATATACAAGAAGCAGTTTTCAGGTACTGACTAGTTTAAATCTGTACATCATTTATGATTGTACTAGTCAATTTTAAACATGTACAGAATATGCTTAAAGAGAGGTGAAATACCTGTGCTCACAGGGAAATTAGGGATGTCCTCATAGCGAACGGTCTGTTTGTTGGAGACGCTCTCTGCAAGGAAGCTGAGTCCAGAGCCACATATTACAGCAATCTTTGGGCGGTGTCTAGTCCTGCTCAGAAGCCACTCTGTAGCTAGCTTACACTCATCAAATGAGCAGCAACTGAAACAGAAAGGACACAGTAAGCGAAGTCTGGATATGATATCACTAAATTGATGAACAGCTTCATTTAATTATCAGATACAGACGTGAGACATGAAACCAGATTAAATTCACTTCGATATTTAGGGGAAAATATCGACATAATGTCAGAATGAGCATAAAATCAAAGCCATTCCTTCATCATTCTTAACTCATTCTTGCTTTATCCTGTTCAGGGTCTCGGTGGATCCAGAGCCTATGCCAGGAACACTGGGCACAAGTTGGAGGCATACATTGACTGGGACAACAGTCCATTACAGGGCACCCTTCACACTCATATTCATACCTAAGGGGCAATTTAGCATAGGCAATCCAGCTACCGGTATGATTTTGGAAGGAACACCATGCAGATGCAGGTAAAACATCCACATAGACAGCAATCCAGGTTTTGGTTTAGGAAGGGAGTTAGGGAACCATTTTTTAGTTTCTTACTTTTTGTTTATGCTTGTGAAAGTAGTTTTGTTTGGAGAGTTAGTGTTTAGTGTTAGTGTGAGCTCATGAGCTCGAGATTGAACCTTGGACCCTGGAACTGTGAGGCAGCAACACTACCCACTGTGCAACTACTCTGACCTCAAAACTACCCAAATTAAAATCTTTAGCTTTAAAAAAAATAATTAAAATATTTAAATAATATAAAAATTGGAGGGCAATTAGTGTGATGCAAAGCAATTAGATGTCCAAAAGGGATGCAAGATTAGATATTTTTGTGTTTTATTTTCATGCTGATGCAAGTATAATTTGTTGGATAATGCTGGAATGTTGCTATTTTGGTGCTTATTTTGCTATATGTGTTGTGAAGTTGGTGTAGTAACTCAAAAGTGTGAGTGACATTCAAAATCCTAACAGTTTGATTTTCAAACTTATTTTGGGGCTACCGCCTTTCAAGATCACTGCTTGGCATGTATTTCACCACTTTCCAAAGTAAAAAGGCACGTGACAAACACAAGATAATAGAAACTCATCTTTCAGCTCTTTAAACAGATGTTTGCTTTTAATGTTACTAGACATAATTAGTTCATGTATATAGTGATCCATGACCATTCATTTCCATGAGAAAATCAATATATGAGAACTTAGCTTTTATCTCTATACTGAAGCTTAGACTTCCCAGTGTAGCATGAATCTTGTATTTCATGGCGTTTATAGTGGGAAACCATATTTAGGGAGAGATGACTGTTCAGCTGGTGAACTCTGCAGCATCTCTCTCTATTTTCATCATTGACCTTCTATACATTTTCTCTTTAATGCCTTTCAATCTTTCTCATAGCCTGTTATTTGTATATTTAACCACGTGCATGACTTATAAATGATTTTGGATTTTTGACTGTTGCCATTTTTTTAAATGTGTTTTTGTGATACTATCACTACATGACTATACAAGAGCAGTACACTATTTTTCAACAGCTACTACTTTTCAATCCATCTTCGATAGCTTTGGTTGTAGCCATGAGCTTCAAGAATATCAATAGATCAGTTGTGTTTGTATGAACTCTGTGTTTGAAATTATTTACAAACAACATAAATAAAACGAATTCAATCATTGCTTACTAAACTAAATTGCTTACTTACTAAACAACTTAAAATACCAACCAACCTAGGCTAGCTGGTCCACATCACCTTCATGTTCTAGATAAATTACAGCTGTTTTACATCTTTAAAGCATTATTTATTTTGTGCATGACAATAATATTATTTTCCACTGTGATTTCATGCCAAAGGCTACTTAGAATAGCAGTGCTATTAAACTTAAAGTTAGGCATCTATATACTAAAAAACATATTAAGTATATTAATTAAACATTAAATATACACTATATGTTTAGTACAGAATCTAAATATGAATCCTTCCATAAATACAATTAGAAAATTATACTCAGATATGACTGGATTAAAAAAGATTTACCATGAATTTCCCCTGTCCCTGTGCATGATTCCAGGCTGTAAAGTGAACAGGAAGAGGACCTTGTATTGTGGGAAGTTAAACCTTGTAAAAAGTGATAAAAGTGGGAGAGAGAGAGAGAGAGAGAGAGAGAGAGAGAGAGAGAGAGAGAATGAGAATGGTAAAGTCATTCTAGTGATCTTCTGGTGTCTTCGCATTGGCCGAGCCTGTGGTGGGAGAGAAATATTTGCATAGTTTCCCAGTGAACTGTATGGCTTTGTCCTTTTACCTGTGAAATGCACAAGTGTTGTGTGAGTGCAATGTTTTGGAAGGCCAAGTTACTTACAAACAGTAATTTATGTGCCATATGTGCAT
>JAFFST010045090.1:144821-157516 GCA_022414735.1 Noturus placidus | reverse complement strand
ATATATATATATATATATATATATATATATATAGGGTTTTATTAATCATATGAATAAGGACTTTTTTTTATATTTAACCTGTTGTACAAAGTGATCTTTGTACACAAAAAACATGCCCATTCCTTGGAAGTGAAGTAAATTATGTTTGCTCAACAAGAAGAACCCATTTTCACTGTCCTGGAGAAACTATACTAATCCACAGGTTTGTTTTTGGTGAAGGTTAAATATCATGGCGTAATCTGTGGACCATGAGGCATGTTAGATATTGTTTAAAAACTAACATAAAAATGGTGAATATACCAATAGGTTGAAAAACTATGTAGTAGAGTGTCTTTAAATGAATGTAGTAATAATTTGTTTCTTATATACACTGACTATGTATTTTCATAATCTGTATTTTTTTTTGTCTCCATGATAAAAACATCAGTTATTATTCAGAATTTATAATATTTGACTAAATAAATATACCATAGCTTTGAATGTCCAGATACAAGCTGATCATAATCAATCATAGCTAGGCTTTTATATAAGTTCACGTACGACTTTCACATCATCCTACAGTCATTTCTTAAGTATCTTTCCTTTCATAAGCTGTTACATTTGGCATCTTTTTAATATGTTCAGGTTACTTTTGTTAAGTCAAGTGCTGAAAAACAAACAATGCCAATTGAATCAGACAGTGACATAGGATAAGACACTTTTGCATCTGCTCCAGCTCATGGATTGAATTCTGTAATAAGGGATCGCAGAATGTAGCTGAGCACCTTGCAGTGCTCTTATCACTTCTCTCACATGACTACTTTTCTGCAGCCCTGAGAGAAATCAACAGGCCATGTATTGGAAAGGTATGAATCTTTCTGAATATGCCTGATTGTACCTGCCTCACCTGTACCTGAGCCACTACTGACAGATACTAGCATTCTTACAATAAGCTCATTTACATGGGATAAGCATAAAAGCTTTCCACAGCTGAACATGTGGTAGTCATGTAAGAAAGTCACATAAAATCTAAATTAATAATCACATAAAACTTCAAAGATGCTAATCTTTGAGACAAACTACACCAGTTTTTTATGCCATTTCACTGTTAAATCCTAGAGGAGAATTTCTTGGTTCAGATGAGTCAGCATTATGTCTGGAGTCCAAGGTATTAACAGTTAATGAGTAACACAACTAGACCCACAGTTATGCATATTTATGTTTCATCTAGGAGGTCACAGGAAAGGTGGTAACGGATTAGGTAAATGAAAATGCATCAGTTGCTTCTCATGTATGAATGAGTGTGTACATGTTCAATCTGAAGGACTGATCTGTTTTCAAATAAAAATTTGAAAAGCTCACTTAAACACCTATTTTGTCTGATTTCTCAAGGCAGTGGCTACTTTATATGAACAGCAGGTCATAGTGTTCATAGCTTCAGTTTACACATTTCTAATGTCAAAAAGATGTTAAATTATAATATTTGACCACAGAGGGATGCTAACATTCATGCAAAGTCCAGGAAAAAAATGTATGTTATATTAGTAATGATTGTACTGTAGATAATAAAATCGATAATTATTACTTAATAATGAAGATTAGAAATTATATTTATTTAGGGTAGAAGAGCTCTAGTCCTGTTTAGTCCTGCTTCTTTGCATTTTAACTTTGTACAGACACATTTACCTTTTATCTTTGATTGCCTAATAACCTCACATGCTAATTAAAGTTACTTTAGAAATAGAAAAATACGATTTCAAAGAACTGAGGGTAATATGGAATAAATTTAATGGATTACATTGTTACACCAAACCCTTACAAATATGAAGATGTGAGAACATGTTGTACAACTTTTCTGTAGTATACTGAGTCTCTCTCTCTCTCTCTCTCTCTCTCTCTCTCTCTCTCTCTCTCTCACGCACACACACATTATCTATCAGAGCCAGAGGGTCATTGACTTATTAAAATAAGATTTAGGTCATTGACTTATTAAAATAAGATTTCAAAGAACTGAGGGAAATATGGAATAAATTTAATGGATTACACTGTTACACCAAACCCTTACAGGTATCAAGGTGTGAGAACATGTTGAACAACTTTTCTATAGTATACCGAGTCTCTCTCTCTCTCTCTCTCTCTCTCTCTCTCTCACGCGCACCCACACTCTATCTATCAGAGCCAGAGGGTCATTGACTTATTAAAATAAGATTTCAAAGAACTGAGGGTAATATGGAATAAATTTAATGGATTACACTGTTACACCAAACCCTTACAGGTATCAAGGTGTGAGAACATGTTGAACAATTTTTCTGTAGTATACCGAGTCTCTCTCTCTCTCTCTCTCTCTCTCTCTCTCTCTCTATCTATCTATCTATCAGAGCCAGAAGGTCATTGACTTATTTAGCAAGCAGAACTGGTTTAAAGACAGACATTTATATATGTATGTGTGATAAGACAACAGAAAGAAATTATGCCCTCCTCACAAGGGTGTGTGTGTGTTTAGGGGTGAGCACTAATATTTCATCTTTTCTTTAATATGTATTAAGGACTTCCTGATAATTTCAGCCTGCAATACACTCAGTGCTGGAAGTGTAATAAGTGCTGGTACTCCCTTGGTGTTACCTGTTTTAGCAAACAGTTCTTTTGAGGGCCTGCAGTGAATAAAGCACTAAATTGCCAATTTTTTAAATATATTGTATATTACTCTAATTAAGAAGACAGAAATAAGAAGATACAGATTTATCTGAACATTCAAAAAATGTAAACTATGCATATTCAAAAAATATTAATTTATTAATTGTTTTTGGTTTAGAGTGCCATCGGTGCAGCGGATCATTCCCCAATTTTGTTTGATATGTTTGAATATTTATCTCCATTCAGGCTAAATCACACTGGACACATTTCTAATTTGATTCTTCAATGCATGTGCCTCGCGGCAGTAATGCTTCCTTTTTCAATCCACAGTCTTCAGCTAGTGATTCATTCGGAAAGGCCGGACCCACAGGCTCAGATGACCTGGCTGAAGATGCCAAATCTCTGTGTATATTTGGGACAGTAGATTTGCTCTGAGCAGAGGCCACTGGGCTTTTCCAACTAGCAGCAAAAGTAGTAGAGGAAAGATTGGCCATCGAGGCCATGAGCTATGCAATATGAATCATATTCAGGATTTTCCTAAGCAATATCATACATCCATTCTAGGGTTTACAAGTATGATTAGCTGTAATAATGAAACACAATCTGATTAACATAACCAGCTAGCTATTGAACACTAGCTAGCAAGTCACATACTCTAGAAAATGAATCTGGAATTTTCAAAAAGCACATATGGGTGTGATGGGCTGGTGTCTGCAAACGTTTGACCATAAAGTGTTCATTGAATCATTTACTTTTGTAAATATATTCTATTCCTCAGTTGGAACAGTTGAAGCAAAGGCAGTAATTGCAGTGTTTGATAGACTTTCATGGAAGTCATTTGCTGTGAGCATAATTATTCACTGAGAATAATGAGGAAAGATGCGCGTGATGTTGCCTTCAAATTTTAGTCACAATTAGACACCATAGATGACAGCTGGCATATGCACTATTCTGCATAAGGATGGACTTGATGGATATGGGTGGATGTCAATGTTGGCTAAAATGCTGTTTTCCTAAAAAACTCCTAATTGTAACCTTGAGGTACATTATTTTAAAGTGTTCACAATGACACAATAATGCATACTGAATATCACAATATCTTGTGCTGATTATGACTACAATTTTGATTTTGATTGGTTTTGATTTTTTGGTTTTGATTCTCACTTTTGAGGCTTGCCAAAAAAGAAATACACAACAAAATAATACTGAAGTACTGGCACAGCATTTTCAGATTTGCTCCAGTGTTTACTGACCTGTTCTAAGATCAATTCTGTATGCTGTGTTTTAAAGCAAACAAGCCTTTTCTGTCTGAGATGAGAGTAGCATTGCTATATTGATGTGTGAGGGCCCTTTTACAGAATTTAACATACTTTTTGTCCAATTAGGGTCATTACATCTCAAGTGGTCCAATGTAGTTTGCTCAACTGTTTTTAATTTTCCTAAAACATTTTTATGCGAGATTACCTCTATGTATCTGAGCTATGTATCTTACCTCTATGTAGCTGAGCTTCTGAGCTATTATCTATTATTACTTATTGCTTTTATCACAGAAAAAACAAAATCATGGCTCTTTTTATGAAACTTTTGTAAAACACCGTACATCCATATTTAGATAAAAATCTATTCACGCATACAAGCTGTACACCTGTATCAACATGATAGATCAGGTTGGTTCTTCAAATCTGGTCCTCAAGGTGAACCGTCCAGCAGAGTTTATCTCCAATCTCAAACTCACAATTTTTTTTTACAGCAGAATGCAACTATAGATGACTTAATTCTGTCAAAATTTCAGGTTCGTATCTGGTCCTCCACCATATATATTCAACCCAAAAGTGAGGGAAATGTTTAAAAAATTGCACTTTTTTGCCCCCATGAAAAAGTCTCAAACATGAAATGTTCTGCATGCACACTATACTTACCCAGGTACCCCTAAACAAATTAAGACTGAGAGTCAAACCCTTCCCGTTATAAAGTGACCCTACAAGTGGAACTGTGAGCAATCTTGAGCATTACATTTGGACTTAAGTTCTAAGTCTAAGGAGCAAGAAAGTACATCCGTGCATCTAATGATCTGTTTTTCTGCCAA
The DNA here is from genome assembly GCA_022414735.1 of Noturus placidus. Taxonomy (NCBI): domain Eukaryota; kingdom Metazoa; phylum Chordata; class Actinopteri; order Siluriformes; family Ictaluridae; genus Noturus; species Noturus placidus. The sequence continues at coordinate 152,817 of JAFFST010045090.1, read as the reverse complement.
AGAACTAGGACCATCCTGAGCTAAGATATTCAGGTTTCCATAAACAGCTGTATAACCAAAATTTATTGTGTACCATGACACAAAGATGACAGTTAAATTAATTAAATAAAATAAAAAATAAAATAAAAAGAAATTTAAAAATGGTGGTTTTGCAATGTAAATACATAGAGGTAATCACTCAAAATTTTTTATATAAAAACAGTCAATCAACCAACTTTGCAACTATTGGACCATTTGAGATGGAATGACCCATTACTATTTCCTTTCACAAATTAGTAGGAATGGTCTAACATCACAACAATGTGATCTACTTCACTGCACCTCCAGGGTTGGGGGTTTGAATCCTACCTCCACTCTGTGTGCATGGAGTTTGCATGTTCTCCCCGTCTTTTGGGGTTTCCTCCAGGTACTCTGGTTTACTCCCCTTGTCCCCAAATACATGGCTGACCATAGTTTGTGAATGTGTATGCAGTTGTGCCCTGCGATGGGTTGGCATCCCATCCAGGGTGCCCTCTGTCTTGTGTTCTGAGTTCCCATGGATAGACTCCAGGCTCCCCCATGACCCTGTATAGGATAATGATGATAATAATAATAATAATAATAATAATAATAATAATAATAATAATAATAATAATAATAATAATAATAATGTTTGTTATTGTTAGTATTATATCAAGTTCCATGATTAATTACATGTCCAGTGTTATTCAGCAAAGCGGTTGTGCTTACATCAAAGTATTATCAAGGTCAGAACTTTTCCATTATAGTAAATTCGCTGCCATACTTTTCAGTAGTCATAGGTTTGGCATGACCTATTCAACACTGTCATTGTGATATGGCTACAGATTTTTCAGCATTTATTTTGAGGCAAAATGTGTTTTGTGAAGTGTGACTAGAATGTAATATATTGCCCAGTCTATTGCTAAGGTTCAAAAGTCAGGAAAAAAAATAGAGTACTATTCTCAACGGTAATTTTATAGAATGCAATCTTATATCAGTAAAGCAGATGGGCCAATCCAATGGTGTCTTTTCATTCTTCCCCACAGTGGTCTCTCTTGTGCCCTCCATCTGTCTCTCCCTCTCCCTCTCTCTCTCTCTCTCTCTCTCTCGCTCACTCATTCACTCACTCACTCACTCACTCACACACACACATAGCTAGACAAATGTGACAGCAGCTCCAAACTTCAATCAGTAACGCAAGAGCAGTACAGGAGACAGTTCCTCACTCTGCTCATATCTATTTTCAGAATATCATGTTTAATGTTACAGAACGGGTATTACATTTTCTCAAAAATACCTAAGGATCCTTGATTAGAATTTTTGCTGGTATATGGCTTTTCAGAAAACTGTGAGCAGATTCATGTGCCTTTCTGACATGTACAATATGTGAAATTCTATGATTAATCCATGAGTGAAATGAATTAGGCTGTTCATCATTTATAAGCATTTCTACATTTACATTTACATTTATTCACTTAGCAGACGCTTTTATCCAAAGCGACTTACAAATGAGAGATACAAGCAAAACAAATGAGAGATACAAGCAAAATTTCTAAATATTTTGATGTTTATACACCATTCCTTGTTTGTGCAGCATATAATAATGCAACATGTTCTCTTTTTGACATCTGTAAATAGGATTATTTAAGGGCTGTTTTTCTATTTTTATTACATGAAGCACATTTATAATATAATGTTATTCCAGACCTGATGTTTAGCTTGATGTCTAGGAATTGTCTAGGAAATGTCTAGACAAGCACAGTAGACATATGGCTAGAATAGTGATTCCCAGGAAGGACATTCGCTTCACACCCCCCCCCCCCCCCCCCAAACCCCTGTTCCATTAGTATGATATGACCCAAAATAAGTGTGTTCCGCATGGCAGGCACATAGGTACACAACAATCTGGCAGTCAAACACTTTTTTTTAACCTACACCCAGATTGTGCCAAATCATCAGCTTTCTTGGTGTAAATGTTGTTCTGTTTTTTAGAAAACTGCGATTAGCCTGTCTGTTAAATACATTTACATTACATTTACATTTATTCATTTAGCAGATGATTTTATCCAAAGTGACTTACAAATGAGAAAATACAAGTAAAATACATAATATAACAAGTGAGACATTCATCTTATGAATATGACGAATCTAAAATGATGTGACAAGTCAAATCAGATTGGCATTTAATAACATCTTAAGCCTTAAGTAGCCATAAGTTGCTGGATAAATCATCATTTTAAACCACGAAAAGTTTGCATATGTGTTAAGTACAGTGTAGTTGCTAAAAATTGGTAGAACAGTTATTGCAAAATGTTCCTCCGAATACAATGGATCAGTGGCGTGCACAGGCATTGGGAGGCTCAGACATCTCAAAAGGTAAATGTGCACCTCTGGTCATACTACTACTACTACTACTAATAATAATAATAATAATATCATTATTAGTAACAATTATTATTATTATTATTACTAGTAGTAGTAGTAGTAACAATATCATAATTATTAACTATTATTACTATTATAACAAATAACACGTTTCTACCATCACCAATAACAGTAATAATAATAATAAATACAAAATAAAATATTATCAAATATGTAATGAATAGCTCAAACCTGCATGATAATTTCAATTAACCATGAGGAAGTCATTAAAATATTTAAAAACACAACAGACAGACGAGTTGTATTGCTTTAAATACAGGTTTATTTATTTAATAAATAATTATATGTTTAAATACTGTTAAAAAAAAAGACATTTGGTTATGTACATTAAAGAAATAAATCTTTGTTTATTTATTTATTTTAATAATTGGTCCTTCCACCCCTGCCGTAGTGGAGATCCGTGCACGCCACTACAATGGATAGTATATAGATAGAAGGTTATAAAGAGGTTTTAGTCATTCTATTGTACATTTTAAAGTTACAGATATCATAAGAAGTGTTACCTGTTACTTGTGTCTGTACAAATCTGATCAGTTCTGTGCTGATTTTGTGGGCTAAGTGCATTATTATTTGTAGCATGTACTTGCCTTCAATATCTACAGCCAAAAGCATGTCATTCTCTCAGATTAGATCTGAAGAAACATCTAATCAGCATTGAGTGATTGGGTAACAGAAGGCAATTAATTTGGGTCACATTCTCATATGTTGGAAACGTGCTCAGAAATCACTAATGAGACCGGTGCTTATCATAAAGAAGGTCATTCTTCTATTAAGTCACTGTCATTTAATGTGTCTTAGGTAGATTGCTATGATTGTGCGAGAAAAGATTTTCATTTTATGTTTCTTTTTATTCTATATGGCCTAGAACATTATACAGGAAAGACTTATTTACTTTGCCTGGTTATATTGTGTGAGCAGAGAGAATGAGAGAGAGCAGCTGGCCTTGCTATTGCCTGAAAGCAGAATGACAACACTGCAATGTATCAGCATCCCAATAACACTGAGCTGGAATAGCACTATTTCTTTGAACATTGTGATTTTAAGCAGAAATTGAGAAAAAAAGATTGCCACGCACCGCATTTTTACTGGCATATTGCTCAGAGAGAATTACAGAATAACAATGTGAGCAATGTTTGAATGAGAGAATAAATTGCAACAATCACAGATATACATATATAATAATAGGCCTTTTGTCTCGAGAGACAATTCTTTTCTTATTTGTACCTTTCGAGGTCAGCTGTAGGTTTTGCAGCACCTAGAATGATTAAGTAGGCCAATTCTTGAGTGGCAATCCTTGCCACAGCGATTGAAAGTGAATACAGTGGCAGCTTCAGAGGTGCTTGTTGCTTTTTCTTTACGTCGCTCCCTCTTGGTCTGCCAAGCGATGCGTCTTTTCTCCTAAACTCTCCTGAGGCCCATTTCTACAGCCCGCTTCCAGCTGACTCGGTCACCGGCAATTTTCTCCCAGCCATTTGGGTTGATGTCACAGCTCTTCATGTCCCGTTTACAGACATCTCTGAAGCGCAGGGCCGGGTGACCAGTGACCCTTGTGCCTGAAACCAGCTCGCCGTACAGGACGTCCTTGGGTATTTTGCCATCCTGCATGCGGCGCACGTGTCCAAGCCATCTCAGGCGCCTATGACTGAGTAGAGAGTACATGCTGGGAATGTTGGCTAAGTTGAGAACTGAGATGTTGGAAATGCGATCTTGCCATCTAATATCGAGGATGCCCCTGAGACATCAGAGGTGGAATGTGTTTAGTTGATGTTCTTGATGGGCGTATGTTGTCCAGGACTTAGACCCATAGAGGAGGGTGCTAAGGATGCAGGCCCGGTACAATTGTACTTTGGTGTTGAGAGTTATGGATTTGTTCTCCCACACTTTTTTAGTCAACCTGAACATAGCTGTTGATGCCTTCCCAATGCGCCTGTCAATCTCTGTGACAAGGGACAAATTGTAGGTGATGGTATAACCCAAGTAGATGAAGTCCTGAACAACTTCCAGGGTGTAGCTGCCAATGTTTATGGAAGGGGTGTCACTGACATCCTGGCTCATGACATAGGTCTTTTTCAGACTAATTGTCAGGCCAAAGTTGTTACAAGAATTGGCAAGGCGGTCGATAGTGTCTGCAAACCTTGTTCTGTGTGAGCTGTCAATGCAGCATCATCAGCGAATAGGATTTCTCCGAACTTTGCGGACTTTGGTTTTGGATATGAGACGACCAAGGTTGAAGTATGGATAATTCCTCTGAGGTGGCGACGCTGTGCTGTATTGTTCCTTTCATGTTGTCATGGAAAGAGGAGATGACTGCCAGCAGCTACAATGGACAGCCGATCACTTTCAGAAGTTTAAAAAGGCATCCCCAACTGATGAGGTCAAATGTTTTTGTAAGATCAATGAATGCCAAATACATGGGCATTCTCTATTCTCGACATTTCTCCTGTAACTGGCGCAAGGAGAAGAGCATGTCAATTGTAGACCTTCCTGCCCTGAAACCACACTGAGCCTCAGGATACGTCCTCTCAGCTAGTATCTATAGCCTGCTGAGGGCCACACAGGCAAAGGTTTTCCCCACAATGCTCATCAGGGAGATGCCGCGGTAGTTATTGCAGTCCCCAAGTTATTGAAGTCACCCTTGTTTTTGTATAGGGTGATGATGTTGGAGTCTCTCATGTCTTGAGGCACTGTTCCTTCTTCCCAGCAATGGCAGAGAAGTTCATGGAATTTTGTGAGGACGGCAGGTTTTGCACGTTTCAGTACCTCAGGTGTAATGCCGTCCTGTCCCGGTGACTTGCCGCAGGCTAGTGAATTGATGGCGTTGTCAAGTTCCTTCAAGGTTGGAACATTGTCCAGTTCGTGTATCGTTTGTAGGGGCTTTATAGCAGCAAGGGCAGCTTCTGACACACCGTTGTCTCGTGAGTAGAGCTCTGAATAGTGTTCTACCCACCTGGCCATTTGCTCTTGTTTATCAGTGATGATAGCCCCTGTGCGGGATTTAAGGGGGGCAGTCCTCCTGATGTTTGGACCAAAGGCTGTCTTGATGCCTTCATACATGGCACGGATATTTCCAGTGTCAGAGGCGAGTTGGATCCTAATGCTGAGATTCACCCAATAATTGTTGGTGCATCGTCTGGCGGTCGTTTGAGCTGCACTGTGATCAGCTTTCAGAGCCCTTAATGATTTTGTGTTTGGGTCTTGCTTGTACTTAAGGAGCGCTATGCGTTTGGCTTTGAGGATGGGTTCCAGTATAGCAAGGTGTTCCCCAAACCAGTCCGTATTTCGCCTTGTCTGCTTGCCGAAGGTATTGATGGCTGAGTTGAAGATGGCTTCTGTGATGTATGCCCACTTTGTCTGCACACTTCCATCTGGTGTATCGTGTAGGGACTGCTCAAGGCTGTGTTTGGAATAATTGAGTGAGCTCTGGGAGGGATGTCTTGGCAGAGTTAATGCGTAGGTAGCACTTTTTTATGAGTCCATGTATCTTTTTGGGGCATGGTCAGCCCCAACCCTTGCATTGAAGTCTCCCAACAGAAACATGTGCTCAGAGCTGGGGATTTTGCGAATAATATTATGAAGCTCTTCATAGAACTGATCATGAATCTCCGGAGGTGAGTGGAGTGTTGGGGCGTAGACACTCAGGATGTTTACATGGCCAGAAGCTCGAAGCCTGCAGTTGGTGGTTCTACCATGCCAAGGAGTGTGTTTTTGACTGCGAACCCAACACCGTGTTGCCTTGGTTTGTTTTGCTGTCTTCCTTGCCAGTAGAAAGTGTAATCACTCTCTGGTAGTGAGCCACTGCCAACAAGCCGGGTCTCCTGCAGTGCTGCAATATCGACATGGAGTCTCGCTAACTCCCGGTCGATAACTGCAGTCTTGCGGATGTCCTCAATCTGCAGTAGATCTTTGGAGAGTCCAGAACACATTGTACGTACATTCTAGCTTGCAAAATGAAGGGCTGGAGCCTTCTTTCGTTTTGTTTTGCTTTTATTTTTATCTGGTGCAAGTTTTGCAGCCCACTTCTCTGGTAATGAACCATAAGCTCCAAGCACCCATTGGAGCAGGTGAGCCATGGTGAGAAAGCACCTTATTGGCCGGGGGCTGCCCAGCTTGTGGTGGGCAGTAGCTATCCACTGGGGTGCAATAACCCCTCCCACTGACGATGGCAACCCATGGCGCCAATTTTTTACGCCAATCTAAAATGAATGTATAACCCGTGACTGCTGCCATCCGTGTTTCATGGCCATGATTAGGTAGCCGAGGAGTGTCCTCTCCCCGTTTTGACCTCTAGTTTGCGCAAGAGCCCGGGCAAGTTTTTCTGGAATTCCTGGGTTGCCCATGCGTCAGGATCCCCCCTCGGCCTTACTGATGATGTCCAAAGGAGTGCATAGCACGACATTTGGTACCAGTTTGTCTGCAGGGGCTGCCGGGAACGTGTCGCAGTGCCTCACAAAACCGCATAAAGGGCCCCACTCCTGATTTTCTGTTGGGGTTTACTCCCTTAGTCATTGATTCTCCCGAGACACTCACAAGGCAGTGAGAAAACCACATAACCCTGGGAAGGGGCCCTTACCAGGTACTGACAGCCGGTCCAGCTGTGCCTGGGACTCGCGTAAGGCAGGGTCGTCACTCCCTGAGGTAGTTTATCATAAACTACCCGCTACCATAAATAAATAAATAAATATACATATATACAGTGGTGGAATGTCCTGTATTTATTCGAGTAGGGCTGATTTTATTCATATTATTATATCGCTGTGGGGGAAAGAAGTGCTGAATTACTATGGAAACCAAACCCTGCTCACCTGCTGGTGTGTGTGTGAGGCATACAGCACCTACACTTGATCATCCTACAGAGAGCAGCACTCTCAGCTTCAGGGGGTTAATTAGATCGGTGAGTGGTGTCCAACAACAACCTGCTGATTATTTTCTCACAGTTAAGGGTCATGGGGCGTTTCCAATTGAGAAAGGTCAAGAACAATCAAATGCCTAATGTGTGAGGTAAGTTCTTGGGGATGCATATATTTCTGTTTTAAGAGCAATACAAAGCCTTCTTGAACTAGAGGGTTTACAATAATGTATTTGTCTCTAATACAATGTAGATCAAAGATCACCCAGTTGAGCTGTGCTGCAGGGTCAATGATCCCAAATAGTTCACCTATACTTCAGAAGTTACCTGTTTAACAGTGCACCACATATACATTCCTACTTCTCACATTTAAATCATCACATGTACTTGCTATACATGATCTCTCTGACCTCCTATAGTCCTACACCCCAGCTTGTTTTCTCAGGTTCATTCATACCAGACTGCTCATGGTGCCAAAGACTGGACTGACATCATGGGGGTAGACCTTTTAGTGCCATAGCCCCACACTTCGGAATGCCATCCCTGAGAGGCCCTATGACAGTTCTTCCTTCTGTCATAAGACTTGTTTTAAGAAAATGTTTTCTTAAAGTTTTCTCCCAACACTTTCACTTTTCAGGCACCAACACTTTCAAGTCTCTTCCCTCTGTGTCTTTTATATCTTTTTATATCTGCATGTTACAAAGC
>JAFFST010045090.1:130829-141021 GCA_022414735.1 Noturus placidus | reverse complement strand
TGTGTGTGTGTGTGTGTGTGTGTGTATGTATGTATGTCATGGTTGAACAACTTCCTGCTCCTAGTCATCCAAGGGTACTAAGTTGTTTTTAATATCAGTGGGATATATTTTTCTCATATGAATTCATAGCAGTGCCAATAATTGTTGCACACCTATATTTAACAAAAATATTTTTGGATAAACCGGTGTTTGGTATCCACAAAAGAAGAGTATTTTTGTAATTTTTTTTAAACAAAAGATCGAACGGTTAAACAATAAAAAATTTTCATATTCTTCTTTGCTCATATTTACCAAGGGTGCCAATATTAGTGGAGGGCATTGTGTATATATACATAAATATTGCCATATTCCACACATATTCTTGATTTGTTACAAGAAATCCATTCATTCATTTTTTCCACTAATTCATTTGAGTTATATTTCCATAGTAGGTCACTGTTATGTTGTAAACATAGTTGATGCTCTATAATTTGCTCTGCTAAATGGCTAAATGTAAACATGCGTTCCATAGCTCCATGGTTAGTTTTTTCAGTGTTACTCGCTTCTTCTTTTATTCATGAATTACAGAAACATTAGGATGTATGGTATACTAATTTTGCTCATTGAGGAAAGCACAAATTTGTTTTACAAATGGATTATGGTTTTTGCCAGCTCTCTTTAGCCATGTCTTTCCCATAGGTTTACCATCATGTTTAGATTTTTTGTGTGCTCACACTATCCTTGAGCCTAGAAAACAAAAGATATGCACCTCTCACTCCACTACTGACAAGCCAGAAAAGGTTAATGGTTGTGTATTTCAGGAATGTAATTCATTCTGTTCATGCTTATCTGACTGTGTGCTCCGCATAGCTCTGCATATCTTTGAATTCATTACAGCCCTTTAGTGACAGAGCTTGTTGGAGCCTGAACCATTGCTCCATTCAATATGTGTGAGGCTTTTGTCGTTCAAATGCCAAACACTTAACACAGTGGCATGAGTGACAACAAGGTGAGAAAGTTAGACAAGATCAATAGGAAAATCTGGATGTTAAATATTATTCAGTAAATATAGAAATAATTGGCTGCGTTTCTTTTCATTCTGTCTGCTGGTAAAATTCAGACAGGTTCTGATGGAGAAATTTAATAATGTTGGCCAGATGTACTTTCCAAATGAAATAAACAATACGAGCACCAAATGTGCTTAAAATGAGCTGTTTCATCGCAAGAGAATCAGGCATACTCGGTGTAAGTTCACAATGTCCATCAGCGGAAGAAGCTGTCTACTTCTGAGTTTTTACACATGGTTAGCCTGAGCTGCTCTTCTATCAGTGCACCATCGTGTGACACAAAGCTGGGCTTATACTAACATGGCATATGGTACAAATACTGCTAAAAGAACGTGAATTTGCTTATTGTAAAATAGTTTGGTGCCAACATATGAGTCATATGTCAGATGTCATAGGTTATGTTCTTTGCCTTATGTTAATTCTGTGACTTACTCTTTCTTTCTGCATAGTTGAACAAGAGCCATAAAGATGTCCTTAAAACTCAGTATAGTATGTGCCATGCTTGTATGTGTCTGTTAACGTTACAAACCAACTTGTATGGAAACTATGATGGTGATTAAAATGTTATTTTCATTGCATTTTTTATTCAGACATCCCTTGTGCAACTAAGATTTTCTTTAACAATTCAGACATTTTGTATGATGGGGAAGGCAGAATCTGTAGAAATTGGCACTTTTACGAACATACAGTATGAGAGGATGAGGTCATGATCATGATGGAAGCCTAAGTGCAGCTGTTATAGTCTTTGTATAACAGTGTTTAACGATATAAAGAGATTATATGGGTGGAAATTGTGCAAAATATTACTCATTGCAAGACTTTTGTTCATGCATAAATTAGCAACTGAAACATATTTGAAAACATCAAGGTTAATATTTGTAGACACAATTGAAACATTTTAAACAATTAACTGATAAATTAAGCTTTTAAAAATGGGAGAGTTGTATCTCTTTGAAATTGCATTCTTTTAAAATATATTTTCCTATTATGCTTTTTAAATTACAGCAGAAATTTATTTCAAATGTGCTTCTGCAGTCTTTTAAAAATCAGTAAAAAAAAAATACATAAATAAAATAAAAACTTATCAAGGGTTGTGGGATCATGGTGGATCTGGAGCGTATTCCAAAATCCCTGGTTGTGAGGTTGTAATACATCCTGGATGGGACAAAATTACAAATTTCGAAGACAAAGATTTAAAGAAATGTGAGTATTTCACTGACTCAAAAAGGTGCTTAAAATGCTTCTATTTTCACTTTGCTTTCTGGCCTTAAAACTGCCCTCATAAAAGAGACCTGTGTTATAATTTCATGCATGACCACACACAGTGCCTGGTCATCTACCTGAACCTCTTTATGGATAGGTGTTGGTACGGCTACAAAAATAGGGACAAATGCCACCATCCAACCATTACACTCTTTTTGAGATAAAATGCATTTATGCTTTTAGTATCTCAAACCCTTACCTCTATAAAACTTTTATATAACTTAAGTTATGAACTTTTTAAAACCCTATATAATTAGTACAACTTCAAGTACCAAGCTACTTTGTCACCAATATTGTTTAAGAAAAAAAGTCTAAAATAATTTATAGCACCTATTAATTTATTAAATTATACTGAACAATTACACCAGACATGCTGTGAGAATGAATGAATGCCTTTTTTGTCACTATACAAATGTACAATGAAATTAGGAGCCACTCCTTTTTTACATGCCAACATGTACATAAAAAATAAATAAGATAAAATAAATATCAATATAACAACACGAAATGGTATAGAATAGATACAATAAATAAAATAAATAATGCCCTATAAAAAATGTACAGTTCTGTGACATTATGTACCTATACTGAGAAATAAGTACATGTGTATGTTTAGAGTGGTTATAGCTTTTGGGAAAAAATTATTCTTGAATATATTTGTCCTTGTTCTGATGCATCTGTAGCGTTTCCCTGAGGGCAGCAGATTAAACAGTTGGTTTACTATACTATACTAATCATGCTAGCATATGTATGCTGTATGTCGTACTGAATTTAGCATATGCCGAATGAATAAATAAAATCAGCATGAAATAACACAGTGATTAAGAGCAGAATAGAAATTAAATATGCTGTTGCATATGCTGGATGTTTACACAGCTGCTCTTTTTAATCTGGACATGCATGTTATGTCTGTTGTTTAGCTCTTTCCCTGTTAACCTCTCTCTCAGAGAGATTGGCCTTCCCATGAGAGGCTAAACCATTTTAAAAGGAAATAGACCTTCAGTTAGACATCACAACAATTTTCCCATTTCAGTATAGCGCCATTGCTCACATTATAATGCTGGTCATAAATCTTGGGAGATTTAAAGGTGATAATCTCTGGTTCACTCTGTATGGGATTTATAATTTACAGGCTCTGAGAGGTGAATGAAAACAGTGCACACAATGGGAAGGCGATGGAGGGTGAAAACGAGTCTGTAATTACTTCTCTTTCCTCCCGCAGCATTTGCTCCCCCAGACATCAATTATGCCAGCTAAGCATCAACTTTCATTTAGTGCTTGTTGTGCAAGAAGTGGAATGGTGGACAGAACTGGACACTATTTTGCAGCAAATCCTTGTCAGGATAAAACAATGGTAGCATTGACGGACTGCAAAGGCACGCAGCGAGCCTAAAAGAAAAATGTGTATTTAATGGTTTGGATAATTTCACAAATTTTGAAAAAGTCCCCTTCTTGAATATTCTACAAATCTGTCGGATCTTTAGACTTATAATAGTGTGCCCAGTGAGGCCTATGTAAAATGGCTATATCTGCGTGTAAAAATAAATGTTAGAAAAAGACTCATTTGAAATGTACAAATTCAAAGTAGCAGAGAAGTTTCTCCAGTACCACAATACCAAACTTAGGACCACCATAGAAGAAGGCTAGCACATGCTTCATAAAAACACACTAAGGCAGCCACTGCATTTTATTTTTCAAACTGTTGCTCATGCTGTGTCACAGGGCAGCAAACATATGCTGCTAAGAACATAATCAAACTATGTGTTGTCCCATAAGTTTTATATCAAGTAGTACTGGAACAACAAGGCCAATTCATTTGTTTTTGTTATACACAGTTTGGCTTCAAATCAAAAGATGAATGTGACATGATAGATCGGAATTTCAGATTTTTTCCAGTGATAATACATGGCAATGTTTCTGTAGACTTCTGAAATCATTCTGCTGCTAGCATCATGAATTATATCATCAACAATGATTAGTAAGCCCATTCCAGAAGCAGCTATGCAAGCCCAAGCCATAACACTACCTCCACCGTGCTTCACCCATGAGCTCGGATATTTTGGCTCATGAGCAGATCCTTTCTTTCTCCACACTTTGGCCTTCACTTTGGTAGAGGTTAATGTTGGTTCCAGAACTTTTGTGGCTCCTCTCTGTATTTCTTTGTGAAGTCCAATCTGACTTTCTGATTCTTACTGCTCATGAGTGGTTAGACAAGTGGTTGCATCTTGTGGTATGATCTCTATATTTCAGCTCTCGAAATCTTCCTCGAATGGTGGATTGTGATACCATCACCCATGCTCTGTGGAGTTTGTTGTTGATGACACAGACTGTTGTTTTTGATTTTTCTTCACAGCTCTCACAATGTTTCTGTCAGTAGCACCTTAATTAACCTATTCAGTGTCTAGTTGTGGAAAGAACCCAGTGTTTTTTCTTTTTCCGTACATTCCAAATTGTTTTATTGGTTATGCCCTATGCAGGGGCAGCCTTTACGATTAGGCAAAGGTCAGCTATTGCCTTTGGCCCCAAGCTAACAAGTACCCCGAAAACATTGCTTAAACTTATGGTTACAAAAGTTTTATTTTTACTTTTTGCTAATTAATTATTTTTTCTAAGAATCCATAGGCTAAAATGCCCTCAGAATGCTTAATTTATTCACCCTCCACCCGAACCCCCTCCGCTCAGTACCCAATACATTAGACTATTCTACAATTTTACTGCGCATGATTCAGGAAGAAAGTAGCCAACTCATGCAAACGTCGGCGACGTCACATGTAGTGTACAGTAGTGATGGGAAGTTTGGATCATTTACTGATTCGGATCTTTGAATCTCGTTCAGCAAAATTAACAAATCTTTTTTTTTGGTCATTTCGGCAGAGTATAATTAAAATGTTACATGTTCAATTCCCCAGCACATCTAGTACTTATGCAAATGGTGATCACATTTGGAATAAAAAAAAATTAACTTTAGGCTAATGCAGCCAAGGCCGAATTATGAGAAACAGAAAAGATTAATGTATTGCTTAGCTAGGTCTTCAGGCTATGCAGTCTGTTAGTTAACCTCACCTCCCAATCCGAGTCATGGGGCAGTCACTGGATGAATGAATGACTCGAACCCGAAGACTCGAGAGGTGAACTAATCATTTCTGTTTCCTGTACAGAACATATGGGGATGTCGCAGCGCATGCAAAATTAAACGAATCACTCTGAGACAACTTATTGTTCCTGAGTCATATTAAAGATTCGTTCAAAATGAATCGATCGTTCAGATATCACTAGTGTTCAGACAGAGAAAAATTGAAGCGAGACAGCAGTGCTGGAAAAAGGAGAAAGCAGGATGAAAGCAAAAAGTTTTTATCAAAGCCTGTGAAGTGTTTTAATTAACAGTTTTTGCCTTTGGCATGAAGGCAAGTTGCGTCTGAAGGCGCTGACGACTCTGGCATTACAGATTAGTCTAGCATCACAGACAAAGAACAGCGAGGCTGGGACAGGTAGCAGGGTTTTTTCTCTCTCTCGCCCTCTCTCCCCAAATGAAACCCGAACTCTGCAGACATAATCATATGAGTTTAATGTCACATGATGATAATGTGCCATTCAGATGTAGATTCATGCTCAGTGCTACTTCAAATAAATGTTTTAATATTACTACAATTTAGAAAAAAGAATATTTTAATAAGCTGCTGTCATACTGTACCATACAGCGACTTATTGTTTGCTCTTGATTAGTGGTTGTAGTGAAATAGAATTTTGTTTTTATTAATGTAGGCCCAATTTTTGGGAGGTAAAATTATGAAAACGTTGATTCATGTTAGTGCTAAAATATAAAGTTTCAGTCCTGATTCACGAATTGTACAGCTGAGGGGTGCAGCTCTCCTACACTGCACCCAGACGATGCCCCCTGTCTAGTGAACATGCTGTATTGATTGTTTTATATTCTTTATCACACTGTTCTTCTGTTTCTGTTGCCCTATTTTACAAATATGACTTGATATTTGTTCAGTGCTACTTAAAAAATATGTTTAAATATCATTTATGTTTCTGTATGGTGTTTTATTTTTCTGCTAGTATCTGGTGTGAAAAATTGTTCTAATCATCAATGGGCCGGTGTGTTATGATGCGTTGTGGGCCGCGTGTGGTGGTTCACTCTGGGCCAGAAAGACCAGGGCCACTATATATAATATGTGTGTGTGTACACATTCACACACCTATTCATACACTTTGGACATGCCAAACAGCCTAACATTCATGTCTTTGGACTGGGGGAGGAAACCGGAGCACCTGTAGGAAACCCCCGCAGCACATGGAGAACATGCAAACTCCACAGATACAGGGACACAGTGAGAATCGAGCCCCCATCCCTGGAGGTGTGAGGCGAACGTGCTAACCACTAAGCCACTGTGCACACTCTATATTAGCACAATCCATCTATGAAATGTAATATTAAGTTGTAAAATAATTTAATGAAACAACAGAGAATATTGTGACTTTCTTTCATGACTCCATTCATAAATCAAGTGACCACATGTGGGGTCACAATATATACAGTTTTGGAACCCCTGCCTAAAAAATGTAAACAAGGTTTAGGCAAAATAAAAATTAAATATGCACATTCCTAAAATAAATGACGTTATCCATGCCATATAAACAAATAAAAATGTCCTTACTTTCCTTATAGGACAGCAGCTTTCCACAGGTAGGCCACATAAAAAAAGACATTGTTGATAATTATGTATGTTTTACAGCCTGTGGAAGAAAGAATAAGAATTTCTCTGATAATATATGGACAATTGTACCATTTCATCTTTATAATAGAAAATCACTGTTGTTTTTAGACATCAGGTAATCCTGATTCTCACTCACAAGGTAAGCTATGATTACATGAACAACAGACCAATCTGAAAAAATTTTAAGGCACATTAGACAGCTTGAAAAAAAATTAACAGAAGTCTCTTGGAGCTGAGCCCTTCATTACCTTAACGCTCTAGAAACACCACTGATCCTGACCAGAAAAATCAATAATAAATCACAGCTCCTGGGGGCACTTGGTTCATTTCAGCCTTGAGGTTTCTCATTTGGTCTTTATTTCAGTAGAATAGACAGAGATCTTTCTCTACAAGAGTATATTGGTATGATCTGGGAGAAAGTCTCTCTTTATTTTTCCTTTTAGCTGTCCCGACATGGAGGTCTTTATTTAGAAAGTAAATTGCTTTGAGAAGGCAAGGCCAAAGGGCAATTGGAATTTGGGTGTTGACATTAACACAGGAAAATAGAAAGCCAAATGTATTTTGTGAGAGAGAGAGAGAGAGAGAGAGAGAGAGAGAGAGAGAGAGAGAGAGAGAGAGAGAGAGATCTTGACTAAATGACTAACATATGAAGCATTATCAACACAGTTTGTAGTGACAGTGAATGTGCTTGGCTCTTTCATCAATTCAGTTTATTCTAATTTGTTATTTACTAAAAAGTGTATATTCACTAGTCAACTATAACATAAAGTCTTCTCCTTCTGTACAAATGGAGCAGTTAGCATTCTACACCAGCAGCTTGTATAGTGTCTGATCACATCATTCTGTGTATTATACATCATATGCTAGTGTACATCTTGTGGTTTTCACTATTTTACATATTATTAAACTCAACTACATGCCACACAGTGCTACTTTTTATACCATCCATTAAGTAATTGTATACCTATCCATTAAGTAATTTGGTAGATACTCATATTTGGAGCAATTTAGAAGATGCAAACAGTCGAAGACACAACAAATATAAAGCACATCAAAAATCTGCAGAGATTCATAACCTAAAAGACAAGAGACTAATGAAAAAGACAAGAAACTAATGATGGTTTATAGAAATGTTAGGATTGTCTAGTCTAGTTGGTAACAAAGGACACATTCAAACCTAAGTGTATAAACAATAATATAAATGCAAGTTTTGGAATCTAAGAAATAATACAAAAGGTTAGCTCAGAAAAAAATTAAGCATTGTTCTAGAAGAGGAAGGCATTTAGTCTTTTGAGGAAGTAATAAAGCAACAAATCTCATTATAGCACTGAAGGGCCAGGACACTGTAGCAGTGAATTATGAGCATGTGTTTAGATCTCAGTGAAGGACTTGTCAGTCTTCCTGAGTTGACATGCGAGTGTGTAGTTTTGAACCAGAGTACGTGGATAATTTGGTGCAAAGCTCTTTGTTGTTTCAAATGACAAGACAGCAGTTGATTTCTTTCTGCAACAAGCCAGTGGAGTACCCTCAGTGATAACTTCAGGAGGTTAGGAGCCAGACACATGGAACCATTGTCAATGCTTTGTAGAGTAGATAATACAATGTACAATGTAAAACAAGGAAGTAGAATATCAACCCTGGAAATAACTAAAGCAGATTCTCTAGTCAGGAAAGGTTGTATTGTTCCAATGTCATGAAGAAGTCTGTAGGATTCAGTTGTTTATGTGAGTGTTCAATTATTGGAACTAAAAAAAAAACACTCCGCAAGCAGCTTTATTTTTCAGTAGGTTTTGTAAAGGTGACAGATGACAGTGGAACCACTAGTTTGGTTCCCTAATAGGGATCTTATAGATGCCTCTCGATGTGACACACTACATTATGACCAAAGATATACCAAAGTAATACCAAAGATTCTAAAGATTGTATTGTTAGTCCAACACACTTACACAGTCCTCCATTCTATATACATTGAATCTTAGCACCATATAACAGGGAGCAGTGCTTAAGTGCACTCGGATCTCACAGCAGTGTGTAACCTTGAAGGCAAGTGAGGTATAACCCATATATGGGGGCTGTAGTGGTCCAGGTCAGTGTAGAGTTACATATAATCACTTAACCTTCTCCAGCTTGATGACTCAAGTGTTTACTAGCACATCAGTGGAGACACACAAGTAAGTGCCACAAATGCAACCATGACAAAGGTGGACACACACACAAACATTTAATTATAGTCCATATGCCCAAATGGAATTGCTCTCTTCAAGGGCTCTTATAGATTTGTTTATTGACTAAAATAGCTGAAATAGGTTTTTGCTTTTTCAGATATTGACTTCATCTTTAGCCTCAGATGTTGACCATTCTGATGTTGTCCATAATAATCAATTTCTGAAAACATTATGCAAAGTAAAACAAATTATTGCAAAGTAAAATTATTGCATTATGCAAAGTAAAACAAATTATAAAAGACAAGCAAATTATTTTAGTGCACAGTGTACATCTCCAATAAAAATAAAAAAAAAACTCTGGACCTAAAGATATATCACTTGGTGTCATTTTCATCCTAATTTAGTTCCAAACACATGATTTTCCTAGAAACTGTGAACAATAGGAAGTTGTTTTTAATAGGCTAATAATCAAACTACTGTAGTGTCTCCCTGTGGCTTGAAATGATAGTCTGCAAGACTGTGAGGCTAATTTTGTGCAGATTTACGGGGAAGAAGATTACAGCCTCTGTGGGGAGATTGTGATAATGATGATTATAATAACTGGATGCATTGTACAGCAGGATCTCAGAAAAGGATTCACTGTGTCAATTTTTTCAATCCAGTCCTAGCTGATGAGGTCAAATTTTTCCCAATGCTGAACAAAAATCTATGCTAAAAATAATAAAATGGTGGTTTATGTGGATAGTAAGGATATGTCAGAAGAAACTCATGTAGACAGTAATTGGAGCTCATGATTCAACAACCCCCCTACTTCACCACCCCTCCTGCCCCACACTGTATATTTGCACTCGCTGTCCATTTTATTAGAAACACCTGTCAATCATTCATGACACCGCCAATCATGCCGTGGCACAATTCATAAAATCATGCAGATACACATCAGTCGCTTCAGTCAATATACACATCACATGTCAGAATGGGGGGGGGGGGGGGGGGG
>JAFFST010045090.1:119675-130754 GCA_022414735.1 Noturus placidus | reverse complement strand
TCTGAAACTTCTCAAACCACCCCCAACACCAACCCTGCCAATCTGCCGCCTCAGATTTCTGTTCTTGGCTGACAGGAGTGGAACTCATTGTAGTCATCTACTGTTGGAGCTCATTCGACTCAAGGATCAACGTGTTATGCATTCTAACATGCTTTTCTGCTCAACGTGATTGTAGACTTACTATAGACTTCCTGTCAGCTCATACCAGTCTGACTATTCTCCTCTGAACTCTCTCAGAAGTTTGTTTGTTTTTTCCTTGCCTTTTTTTAAACATTATTCTGTGCTCTAGAAATGGTTGTGCATGAAATTCATAGAAGATCAGCAGTTTCAGAAATACTCAAACCAACCAAAAAAATCCATGGTCAAAGTCTGAGATCACATTTTCCCCATTCTGATGGTTGATGGGAACATTAACTGAAGCTCTTGACCTGTATCTGCATGGTTTTATGCATTGCACTGCTGGATACAAATCAACAAATTTCATCTGGATGTTGGGGGCTCACCCATTTTACCATTAATAAGCTTTTCAGAAATTAATGTATAATATAATAACCAATGTAACAAACTTTCTTAAGGAATACAATAACTCTTTGAAAGAAACCATAGTAATCATGTAAATGAAGTTGACCAGAATGTTAGTGAAACTAAATGAAATTGAACCTGAGACTTTTTGCATGAGACTAATCACCAGGAGGCACATCAAAACAACACAGTCTGAACAGCTGGCGGTTGTTTTGAGAAGTAACGTCTGGCAGCTGTTAAACTCCTTAAGATGTCATTTGCTAACCTTTCTCTGGCAGTCAACACCGCACCAGATGACACACAGCAGTGTTCATGGCAAGTGAACCATGGAGAAGACACTCAGTGGGCTGCAGGTTAGAGGAAAAAATAGCTAGTGTATGCCACTTGTTGCTCTGTGTGTGCTTTACCCAAATCTCACGACACAGAGACAGTTAATATGTTTTGTTCAATCAAAACCAAAAGAGAGATGGATCATTTGCTCAGCCACAACTAAAAACAATCAAAAATCTAGAAAAGATAAAAAGAAATAAATGAAGCAGTCTAAACTGATACATCAAGGCCTTATTTGAAGAGTAGAGGTAGCATGTGTGTTTTACTATGTCCAATGCAGTACATGATTGAACTGCCACACTTCATCAAGAGCCTTCTCAATTACCACCCTGTTATCAGTGAGACATTATTTGCCATTCTCTATTTGGCCTGATCCCTTCGGGGAAAAAATCTGAAAATTGATGTGATCACTGTTGTGGAAATGCCAACTTTGTACCTCATTTTCTGGCATTCTCTGCTACTCACATTGGGTGCTTGAAGAGTATATGTCAATACTGGTGTGTGCCGGTCCAGATCATGAGGCAAATGTTCTCAGCTTTTTAAGATACTTTTAAAAGACAAGTTGGCACAGCTACTGTCATGGAATGGATACGAATGCATATGCAAGTGCAGACCTTTATTGTGAATGGTAAACAAACCATGCAGACAGCTCAAACATGTATATATAAAAAAAAAAAACATGAACTATGGTTACGAAGCAAAGTATGTACATAGAAAAAAGGACGACGTGATAATGAAAGACAAACGCTAGACAATGAGCATTGTGCCAGATGTAACTGTTATAATAGTGCTCATTAAAGCTAAAACATGAAACAGATGCAAGCAGTCATGTGACATGATTTGTTAGGTGCAGTGGCTGATGGGAACTGTAGTCATGCCTTGGCTTTGGCATAACCATGACAGCTACAGTGTGATACAAATTACTGTGCTCTAGAAAAGCCAACTCAAATACACAACAATGCAAAACACACAAAACTTATATCTTCATTCATCTATACCTAAAATTAACGTCAATATAATTAATAGGAAGTTAGGAAATTCTTCTATTCAATTAACCCCTTAAACTTCAGATTTCCATTCCTCACTCTTGTAACTACATACCTTCACCATTAGCTTCACTGTAGTTAGTGATTAATTCATATGGCAGTTACTTTATAATATGCTTTAAGATGAACTACTGAAAGTAAGACTCTTTAAGAGGCTAACAAATTATATATGTGCAGTCCAGTTCAAAATAATGGTTAAATAATTGCTAATGTTAATATGAACATGCAAATTCAAATCCACATCTGCAAAACAAAGGCATGATAAATGATCTGGTGTGGATATGCAACAAAGCAGTATGGAAATTCCTGCAGTTGCTGAATAGGCATGTTGTACTGAAGCTTCTAAAGATCAGTTCGAACATGCTGTAGTATGAAGCATTGACAGATAGCCATAACTAAAAACAAACAGCAAATTCATACCATCTTCAAAGTGGTACACACACAGCAGTGCCTAGAAGTTTGAACCCTTTAGAATTTTCTTTATTTATGCATAAAGATGACCTGAAACAACATCAGAGGTCTTGAAAGTAAATAAAGAGAACTCAATGAAACAAATGAGACAAAAATATTATACCTTGTCATTTACGTATTGAGAAATTATCCAGTATTACCTATTTGTGAGTAACAAAAGTATGTGAACCTTTGCCTTCAGTATTTGGTGTGACCCCCATGTGCAGCAATAATTGCAATTAAACACACTATAAGGCACAGTCTCAATTATGGGGTCTATTTATGTACTTGACCAATACAGTGCCTTGCGAAAGTATTCGGCCCCCTTGAACTGTTCAACCTTTTGCCACATTTCAGGCCTCAAACATAAAGATATAAATTTAAAAAAATAATAATTTTTTGTGAAGAATCAACAACAGATGGGACACAATCATGAAGTGGAACGAAATTTATTTGATATTTCAAACTTTTTCAACAAATAAAAAACTGAAAAATTGGGTGAGCAAAATTATTCAGCCAACTCTCTCCGGAAGTTCAGTGAGGATCTCTGAATGATCCAATGTGACCTAAATGTCTAATGTTGATAAATAGAATCCACCTGTGTGTAATCAAGTCTCCGTATAAATGCACCTGCTCTGTGATAGTCTCAGAGGTCCGTTTAAAGCACAGAGAGCATCATGAAGAACAAGGAACACACCAGGCAGGTCCGAGATACTGTTGTGAAGAAGTTTAAAGCCGGATTTGGATACAGAAAGATTTCCCAAGCTTTAAACATCCCAAGGAGCACTGTGCAAGTGATAATATTGAAATGGAAGCAGTATCAGACCACTGCAAATCTACCAAGACCCGGCCGTCCCTCTAAACTTTCAGCTCATACAAGGAGAAGACTGATCAGAGATGCAGCCAAGAGGCCAATGATCACTCTGGATGACCTGCAGAGATCTACAGCTGAGGTGGGAGACTCTGTCCATAGGACAACAATCAGTCGTATATTGCACAAATCTGGCCTTTATGGAAGAGTGGCAAGAAGAAAGCCATTTCTCAAAGATATCCATAAAAAGTGTCGTTTAAAGTTTGCCACAGGCCACCTGGGAGACACACCAAACATGTGGAAGAAGGTGCTCTGGTCAGATGAAACCAAAATCGAACTTTTATATATATATTTATATATATTTATATATATAATATAATTTCTTTTTTTATTTGTTTAATTGGGTTCTTTTTGTCTACTTTTAGGACTTTTTTTTGAAAATCTACTTATGTTTAGGCCATATTTATGCAGAAATAGACAATTCTGAAGGGTTCACAAACTTTCAACTACCACTGTATCTGTCATTAAGTGCAAAAAAAGTTCTGCTTCACAACCAGCGTGCTTTTCTTATCTTCTTTTCTTCACCGTGTTATCTACTTAGGCTTATTGACAGTTCCAGCTGATCAAATTTGAAATATGGCCAGTGGACAAGATTGGAAGTGTTCTGATAAATCGGCCCCTGCTAATCTGAACAGCCGCAGGTGGCCAGGAGGTGTTGTGACATCTGGTAATCCCCATGACAACACTCATCTGAAAACAGTTTGTCTGTATTGCATTCTGTGGTACAATTGCTGCATCCGAATTCGCCTACTTATACAATGCACTAAAAGTATATACTCTTTATGTGAAGAAAAAGTACCTATAATATTTTTTTTTATTTACCATTCACTTGATTTATTTTTCCAGATTTCATGTACACATCTCTTAAATGCGTCAAAAAGCAAACATTCACAAAATTCCTCTTCCCTTGTGAAAGGAGTTGTGGACAATATTAGCAGTAAATGTGTCTACATATCCACACTTCGAAAATCTTCTGGAAATTATAGACCATCCAGGAATTCTTGGGATACTCGTTTCAAGATAATACCATTT
Source organism: Noturus placidus (assembly GCA_022414735.1). Classification (NCBI taxonomy): domain Eukaryota; kingdom Metazoa; phylum Chordata; class Actinopteri; order Siluriformes; family Ictaluridae; genus Noturus; species Noturus placidus. The sequence continues at coordinate 126,503 of JAFFST010045090.1, read as the reverse complement.
GGGACACACTAATTCTATTTTTGGATAATATTTAGAAGGGATTGTATTTTCAGTAGTCTTTAAGTTTAAATTTCTTTGCCGGCTTCTGAATGCAGAAAAGTCTCAGCAAGTCCCAGGCGAAGTGATTTCAAGGTTCAGCACACTTTCACTGTGCTGTTCAGGAGAGTCAAATACAGATTGGTTGTATGTACAAAATTAGATGTGTCTGCGGAAGCAAGCAATAAGCTATACTTCATCATGACTCTGGTTATTAGATTTGCTAGAATTGAGTGATTGACTTATATTCAAGACATGCTCCTTTTCCCATAATAGAAATGCTAATTCCATAGCAATACCCCTTTTTCCAGGTGATATTATAGACTTTATTTCCCTGAGCCTGCATAAATGTTTTGATCATAGACTTTATGCCATATTTTAAATAATAATATAAACAGGAAAGTAAACAGGAAAGCTGAAGTGGATAAAGACAGGTGTTGTGCATGTTCTTTTATGACTGATTTTTGAACATTGCCCAGTAAAGCAATTAGGTTTTACTAAATGTCATTACATTAATCCCATAATTACCATTTTCATCACTGTCAGACCTTTATTTTTATGAAAATCTGTGCCATTGGGTGTACATGAATGATGCAGTAATTAGGATGTAACTTTACATTATGTACATTCTACATGCATGTACTCATCAATTAGTTATGCTCATGCTCATGCTTAACAGGAGAGATGTTGGGTGTTAGGATTTTTATACAAAAATGCTTTTGGATAAATGATTAGATCAACATTATACATGCTAATCTGATTAACTAACAAATTAGTAGAGTAACACTACAAGATCCTGCACAATAATGTATATGGTATAAGCTTTTGTCTTTTTTTTCTATACATGTATCGTGACCAAGACTCAATCGTTTCTCATGATCACACTAAACACATGCCTGAAACTGCCAAATGAATTCAAAAGTCAGATGTTTTTGTAAACTGCAATTCCAGTGCCAGATCAACTATATATATGTGTGTGTGTATATATATGTGTGTGTGTGTGTGTGTCTGTGTATATATGTGTGTGTATGTGTATAAATATGTATGTATGTATGTATGTGTGTGTGTGTGTGTGTGTGTGTATATATACTGTGTATATATATATATATATATATATATATATATATATATATATATATATATATATATATATATATGATGAAATTAATGAAGCAGATAAAGAACCTTGAACAAGAACCTTCTTTTGACTCTGTAATAGACATCTATTGACATATGCAGCCAGGGATTTAAATAAATCAACAAGGCATTACAAGGAGATGTATAATAAAGTGCCCCTATCAGAATACAGGTCAGAAGCAGCAGAAAAAAAACATACTTTACATTTTTATTTAAATAACGCTTTAATATCCCATGTCATCCAACAATACATTAAATATATGAAATACCACAGATTACACATGAAAAATCTGTTTCATTTGAAAGCCCATGTCATATGTTTGTTCATGTATTATTCTTAAACATGGAGGTTCAACCTTAAGATAGGATTTTCACTGATTGTAATCATATATCTGATTAAATATCACAGATGAACAGAGAAAGGTAGCTACTCGCATGTGAGCTCTGCTGTCCCCTGGAGATGGACATAGACCATCTACTTTATTCTGATACAGAATTTACAAGCACATTTCTCTTTTCTAACCCATTTCCCCAAAACACCAATGACAAATAATTATTCTTGCTGACAGCCTGCCATCATTCCTGATTTCCAGTGGACTTTACCGGCATATTTCAATTCTGTTTGGATTAAGCAGCAGAGAAGATGAGCTCCAAATCAATTTTCCAAATGAAAACACAGGGCCCTGTTTCCTAACTCCCCACCAAAGAATTATTCCCATCCATCTGTTTAGACAAGGTTGTCCAGTGTTGCCTGCAAAGGTGACTGAAAGAAAACAAAAACCCTTGCTGGAAAGCGTGACAATAAAAACATAATGCTGATTCTGGCCAAGGATAACGCAATTTCTTAAAATTAAATAGTAAATGAATCACATGTGTCAGTGCTGTGTACACATCACTGCAGTCTAAGTGTAGCTCAACATTTTGAGTATAGCACCAGTATAATATTGTTGCTTATCAGATCTGTTATTATTCTTTAGAAATGGTAATGCTGACTTGTAAATACAACAGCTTATAGATGAGAAGCAGGAGTGCTCCAAAAGGACTTGATATAGAGTGCCCTCTAGTGGAAAAAACATCATGAACACCAGCAATAATAAAAACATTTAATAATAATAATAATAATAATAATAATAATAATAATAATAATAATAATAATAATAATAATAATTTAGCATGATTATTATAATAGTCAATTTCCACATCATCAAATTTCTGTGTTGTCAAATCTTTGGATCGTGACAAATTATACCATATGAGTTCCAAAGAGAAATTCATAAGTACTACTCTGCTGAAGACACAAAAGAGAACGTGCAAAGGATGCCCCAATGATCACTTGTGAAACGACCACATGTCAGTCTCTTCAGACCCACCAGTGCTATGGTGTCTGGCCGTAGCTGAGCGCCCTCTCTAGCCGCTCGCATGTAAATGCGGTCGAAACGTAGTCGTGCAGAGAAAGGGAGTCCTTTGTTATTATTATTGACAGTGTCCCAGGTGTACTTGCAGTCCTCTGGCTCTCCAAGCATCTCCCATACATCTGTAATGCCATCAGGGAGACCTCCTAACTTCTTCACCTAATACACAATACAAGCAAGTCAACACATGCAATATACCAGGTTCAGAGATATCAGTTTATAAACATTATAAGCATGAGGTTAGACATTATGATGCAGTCTAAAAACTGCACACCCACACCTCCCAGTCTCTCATGTTGGTGTCTCCTCCAAATATGACTGTCTGGCTGTCTGGTGCCTCCCTCATCCTCTTCCAGACCCTGCGCAGCTGGTTCAGGCGCTCCTGTGAGCTGGCCTTTAAGCTCTCCAAGTGAGAGGTCATAATACAAAGCTGATGGCCTAAGAAGTTTACCTGGGAGTGCGCGCACACACACACACACACACACACACACACACACACACACACACACACAGATAAGGGCCACTTTGGAACACAGCAAAGGTAAATAACTGTTCCATTTGTTCCACCTGTACAGCTTTCTATAAATATAATTGCTTGCTTTGGACAGGGAGTGTTCTGTTGCAAATTAAATTACATCTTTTATTACTGTCAGATCAGTAATAGTGCTACAGACAAAGCAATAAAGTACAGAATGACATTTGCCAAATGTCCATGTCCTACATTTTGTTTGTACAAACAGAGTAATTACACCCCAAAACATTTGTCATTAAAAACTGAAATTAATTGAATAAATCATGTCGGTCTTTCTGAAAAGTATAATGCATCTGTCTAAACTGGTAATAGGATAGGAATATTCTGGTATAACTATGGTATCAGGATGTGCCATGGCACCCAATTACTGAAAAGCAAATCAGTCACACAGGTTTATGGCCCTTCAACTGAGGTTTTCTGTTGTACAGAAAGCATAACATGTTTGCACAACAACCACACCCACACACACCCATGTGTGGTAGGAGTTCATTAGCAGATAAATAACAATACATACAGCTATAGTGCTATTGACATTACCTTGAAGACTAAATATTCATGTCCCAACATATCCCAATATATTTTTGCTCATGGTTGTTGTACAAACTTGTTGACAAGGGAAAACATCTTATTGCAGAGAAATCTCCAAACTTTGCCAGAGCTGTCATATATACACAATAGATAATGTTATTATTCTGTCAGTAATATTCCATGGTCATCATCCAAAAACACCCTCCAAATGCCTCCACTGTTCAATTCAACACATTAATAGCTTATATAGTGCAGCATGAGTAGGGTCACCAGCAGACTAACATTTCTTTTCTGATTTGAATAATGTGACGTCTCCATATTTGTGTGCCATTACACGTTGTCCGTAATTATAGAAGAGTTGACCAGAGGGGTACTACAGATGTGGAACTACAAATGATTTTAAAATTCAATATTCTAACACTTTGGAAGTGTGTTAAAATTTTCAGCAATACTAATGTGATTTATTCTTTTAAAGCATTTTTCATTTTTGATCTAAAAATGTAATTACGCTTTAATTACTTATTAATTACTGAGCTCTTTGATCACGTGCCTAACAGCATCCTTTTCTGTTAGTTTCACTGAATAATTCATAGAAGTTGCTGAATAATATGTTTAAAACAGATAACTATATAGTAAGCAGAGACTGTAAAAGGTTACACCTATAATTAAAAAACTGAAAGACAAACACTGTTCAAGACCGAGAGGGGTTTTTTCCCTGTTAATTTTAGACACAGTTCACGCATACCTATGTTGCACTGACGTATTGAAACACCATTTTAAGAAATGTCTCATTACGACATTGTGTTTCAAACCCTCTAATGAGTACAACCGTTTCAAATGGCTTAAGACAATACAGGAAACTGATATGCAGCATGTAAAAGTAAACATTGTATACGTTGACCAGTAGAAATAGCACAATTGGAAGCTTACCTCAGCCATTAACAGATTCCTCCCCATTTCTGTAGTGGGATATTTCACAATGTTGCTCTGAACTAATTCATTTCTGCACCTTCTAAGCAGTATTCCAGTAAAATAGCCATCATCACTGCCTAGAAAGAAATTTTCATCAAAGTCATCATTTACATATTACATTTACATTACAGCATTTGGCAGATGCACTTATCCAGAGCGACTTAGAATTATCTCATTTATACAACTGAGCAGTTGAGGGTTAAAGCCTTGCTCAAGGTCCTAGTAGTGGCAGCCTGGTAGTGCTGGGATTTGAACACATAACCTTCAAATCAGAAGCCCAACTTCTTAACCGCTGAGATACTACTTCCCTAATTCAATTCTGCACCTGCTAAACAGTATTCCAGTAAAATATCCATCATCACTGCCTAGAAGAAATTTTCATCAAAGTCATCAAAATAACTTTATCACATAGACATTTCATAAATGCAAAAAAAGAAAATAGTCTCACCTGGCAAAAACTCATAATCTGTCATAATCTCTTTTAAAATCTTTAGGTAAGGTGGGATAAGCTCTTGCAGTAGGACCACATCTGCCCGGTACCTTAAAAAGATGAAAAAGCCTAACATTTCTATGATGGCTTTCTGAAGAAAATCAGTGGTTGATACAGATGTGAGTACATTTATCTGAATTCTCATGAGAATAAACTCAGCAGTCATTTAAGTACTTGAGTCAAATATACAGAAAAACAACACTCACTTTCCTAAATGAAACAACAGGCTCGGGATCCGTTCTCTGATATCTTCAGGATCCAGGCCATCTATGTTCCAGGTGAGCACAGTGAGCTGCTCCGGGTTTTTGCTCTGATCAGGAGCAAAGTCCTGGTCTTCATCTACAAATATCTGGCCTTCATACAACTGTTTATACGAGAGCCTGGCAGGTTTGGTCTGAGTTGATTTTGATTCAGTAGGCTGTGTGTGAATGCTCTCGAGTGAAAGAGTTTGAGTAGCCTGGTTCTGGGACGTGTTTTTAGGAGTCCCTGTCTGGGTCGACCGGTCACAGGTTAGAGTCGGCATGTGCTGGGGCTTTAAGCACTGTTTTTCTTTATCACATGGCTGATAAGTGTTATGCTGTGTAATGATTTGGTCAGAAGATGCCCCTTTTGCCCTTTGCTTATTTCTCACACGTTTTTTCTTTTTGGCAACTTCTCCTTGAGTCTTTGATTCAGGAGAATTATTGCTTCCTTTGTCACCCCCTGCTGGAATTTCTGTGGATGCAAGACTGTAAAAGAAATACAGGCAATACGAACGTGTGCATTTGTCAATACTGTATTTGACAGCAATAATCTATTGACCTTATTCTGAGTAAGACAATAATGTGATTACGGTGTTTACATGTCTGTAATAAATGCCGATAATGGGACTAAAACAGGAGTACTCCACATGTCTTAATTCGATTAGTGCTTACTTCAAGTATGACCTTAATCAGATTAAGGTAATTAAATATTGCTGCTTACATGGTGGTCTCTTAATCAGAGTATTGTCTTAATCTGGTTAATATTGGATTATTGTTGTCCATGTAAACGTACTGATTGACTACTTTTACATTCTAGTATTCTCTTAAAATAAATAAACTAAAACCTAAATCCTCACTTATAATTGTGCATTATTGAGGGTTTTTTTTATTTTATTTTATTTTATTTTATTAACAAATCTCCAAATGCAATCATCCAGTGACAGAAGTAACCATATTTCAAAAACTAATAACTACTTTACAGGACTTAAAACAGTGCCGTCAAATCCATATTGTACAGAGAGGACTAAGAAAAATCTTTTCAAAACTGATTGAGTCCTTACCTTTGTTCATGGTTTTGCTTGTCCTCCATTCTCAGAGAGAGAGATATATATATTTATATATGCTTGAAGATGTTACTAAAGTAATTTTACTATTCGTGTCCTCTCTTTCGATTTCTTGATACTACTGTATGACCGGGTTTCTTCGTTTCGTTTCCGGTTTTCATCAGCAAGATCTACATCCGCGCCAGCAGAGGGCGCCACAGTGCACACTTCAGTGCAGAATACAACCGAAAACAATCTTGTGTTGGTTAGAGCAGTGATTCTCAAACTTTTTGCCGCCCACTTTTTGCCACTTTTTCAAAACCCATTCAAGACAAACCGTCAATTCAAGAAGTGTGATAATGTTGGGTTGTGATTTATATATATATATATATATATATATATATATATATATATATATATATATATATATATATAT
>JAFFST010045090.1:97187-110549 GCA_022414735.1 Noturus placidus | reverse complement strand
CGGAGATTTGTCTTCCAACAAGACAATGATCCAAAACATAAAGCAAAACTACAATGGAATGGTTCACAAATAAACATATCCAGGTGTTAGAATGGCCAAATCAAAGTCCAGACCTGAATCCAATCCAAGAATCTGTGGAAAGAACTGAAAACTGCTGTTCACAAACGCTCTCGATCCAACCTCACTGAGCTCGAGCTGTTTTGCAAGGAGGAATGGGCAAAAATTTCAATCTCTCAATGTGCAAATCTGATAGAGACATACCCCAAGCGACTTACAGCTGTAATCGCAGCAAAAGGTGGCGCTACAAAGTATTAACTTAAGGGGGCTGAATAATTTTGCTCGCCCAATTTTTCAGTTTTTTATTTGTTGAAAAAGTTTGAAATATCCAGTAAATTTCGTTCCACTTCATGATTGTGTCCCACCTGTTGTTGATTCTTCACAAAAAATGACAGTTTTATATCTTTGTTTGAGGCCTGAAACGTGGCAAAAGGTCGAACAGTTCAAGGGGGCCGAATACTTTCACAAGGCACCGTAGTTAGTTAGTTAGTTAGTTAGTAAGTTTCTTTATTGATCCCCGAGGGGAAATTCAAAGGTTCAAAATCATGGGTGTATTTGTAAACTCTTTCTCTCTCTCTCTCTCTCTCTCTCTCTCTCTCTCTCTCTCTCTCTCTGCGATGTCTCTGAGCACTCTACAGAACAATATGCTGCATTTAAAAAAATGCTTTGAGCATGCTGTGATTTCCCAAGTCTGAATTTATATATTTATTTCACATTCTTTATTGCAATACAAACAGGATATGATCTCTTCAAGTTGTTTGCTACTTTTTAATCTCTCTGTTTTGTCCCTGAAAGCTATAAACTGTGACTCACTCGCTGGTAAATGATTCTTAATTTGTACTGCCCTGATTAGCTTACTGGCCGCTGGTGCCCTGTCCTGATGTTTGTCATCCTGGTTCAGGCTGATGGTGGTGGATTCTAAGGGACTAAATGACTCAACCACTGCTACAGTGAGAGTCAGCAGTCCTAAAGATGAGCCACCAGTGGCTATAGCTGGCACTGACCAGGTCATCAGGCTTCCTTTGAACCACCTGACTTTGTGGGCCAATCAGAGCAGAGATGATCATGCCATCAGCAGCTTTCTGTGGAGCCTTCAAGCCAACAGCCCGGCCAAATCAGCAACAATTCAGGTGAAAAATCATAAGCTTAACATGTGCATAACACTTTCCCTGTTAAAAACATAGCTATTAATTTAGGTGGCTTTCACACTGGGCACGTTTGCGGCAGTCCAAATCTGAGTGCTATTTGTTCTATTGAACCTTGGTGCATTTGCATGTCATCACAACACGCATGGAGAACACAACATGACTCACCATATTTTTGTTTAAAAAAAAATCATTTTGGTGCTATCATGCACAGCAGTGGACCACTTCTGTGTCCCACAAAATCCTTTGCCACTCGTGGTACATGTGTGTTGTGGAAACAAATGATGTCGCCATCGTCTAAAACACATGTGCAGATTACTTTACTTCCTGAACAAGTGCAGACCCAAATACAACTTGCATTCTCATTTACAGGAATCATGACTCATTTACAATACACCCTAACTCAGACCACCTCCTACAGCCAGTCTCGGGTTTGGTATCACGGTGCTCTTCCCGGTCCACATTACCAATATTTCTGTTTTTTAACTGCCAGTCTGAAGCCACCTTACTTATGTTTAACAATAATGGTTTATGCAAGGAAAAGTAGATTAAGATCTGTGTTCTTACTTTTTATATAATAAAAAGCAACAAAGAAACTGATTAAAATACTGTAGTAAAAAGCATTGCTGTTGAAGAGATTGTGGCAGGTGGAAATTGTAAATGCACATGTTTAACTCTTTCTGGGGTTTGTCTCAGGGTTCCAGATCTCCAGTTCTGCAGCTCTCTGATCTCCAGAAGGGTCAGTACACTTTCCAGCTCACGGTCACTGACTCCAGCGGTCAACAGGATTCAGACACAGTCTCAGTCACTGTCCTTGCTGGTAAATACTGCTAACTTTAAAAGTTTCCTTTATGACCTTTCAAAAAGATATTAATAATTTGACATTAGAACAGCACATGCTCCAGATATGTATTGGTTCTCAGACAACAGAGCTCCTGTAGCTGTGGCAGGCCCTGACAGAGAACTGATTCTTCCAGTGAGCAGCATCACGCTGAATGGCAGTGATAGCACTGATGACCAAGCTATCACCAGCTACCAGTGGGAAATCCTTAGGTACAGCCAGCCTGGGTTTTATTTTGCTAATGCATACAGACATATTTTGCAAGTATTTTTGCAGTGCTGTGCACAGTAAATGTTTATATATACAGTCTGCATATGAGTAATCCTAAAAAGTGCTAAAATAAAGGACTATAACAATGAAGTTAATGACAAGGTTAATATATTACAAGGTAATAGAAATTAGTGCCTTGTGTTAAGGGCATCCATGTGCTCCTATCTGAATGAAATATACACCTCCATGCACAATTCACATATCAATCAGCTTTATATATTATATTTATATATATTTTATGTATAAAAAAAATCTTGAATAATAATAATAATAATACAATTATTTATTTAAAGTGGTTCTCCTGCATCAGAGATAAAGGATGCGAGCACCGCAGTTGCACTGGTGTCAGGCCTGCGAGCTGGGAGTTACAGGTTTAAGCTGACGGTGCAGGATGAGGAGGGAGCATCTGACAGTGCTGTTCTCACAGTTACAGTCAAAGAAGGTGAGAGGAGTTCTTCATCTGTGCATAATTATACTCATATACAGCACCCTCTATAATATCACTAGGGTTTTATAGGAGTGGTTTATTCTAAGGGCAAGTGTTGAGTCCTGCTTATGTAATGTGTGTGTTTAATACAGTCGTAGTTTGATTGAAATCAGCTCTATGACACTAACTGGACTTGGTCAGACATTTATAAAATTTGATTTTAGTACACTTTCTCATTCTATTGTTATTTATCTTATTACTGTTCATCACATACATACATACATACATACATACATACATACATACATACATACATACATACATACATACATACAAATAATTAATTGGTAATTTCATTTTTTACTTGTTTACTTTGCATATATACATAACAGTATGTGTTCCCCACAGCTGAAAGTCTGCCTCTCACCGCCCATGCAAGTGGTAGCCACACACTTACCTTACCCAATAACTCTCTGGTGCTGAGAGGCTCTGTGTCTAACTCTGGCTCCACAAATGTGTCCTTCCTGTGGGTCAGAGACGAGCAGAGTCCATCTGCAGGGGTGAGGGGAATTCTGATTATCTACTCCATTTAGCACTACCTCCATTCTCTGATGCACACTATTTCTGTCTGTCTATCATTTTCTGTCTCTTTCTCTCTGCAGGACATTCTGTTTGGTTCAGATCATGAGGCCTTTTTGTACCTGGCCAACCTTGTAGAGGGCACTTACCTGTTCCAGCTGCGTGTCAGTGATGGTCAGGGTCACTCCAGCACTGCAATGGCCACAGTGGAAGTCCGTCCTGGTAGGGTAATTTTTTATCTGCCATGTCCGTAAAGAAACCATTATTAAGCAGCTCAGCTTAATAGCTGTAAGCTATTCTTTCATTGCTATAAAATCTTAATATGCATGTTTCATGAAATAATATATACTCCCTGGTCACGTCACTAGAAACACCTATACACTTGCGTATTCATGCAATTATCAAATCAGCCAAACGTCACCTTGTCTTATTCCACTCTAACTGTCCAGTTTTGGTGAACTTGTGTCCACTGTGGCCTCAGATTCCTATTCTTGTCTGACAGAAGTGTGGTCTTCTGCTGTTGTAGCACATCTACGTATTGTGTGTTCTGAGTTGCTGTTCTGCTCACCATTATTGTAAAGAGTGGTTATTTGAGTTACTGTAGACTTCCTGTCAGATTGCATCATTCTGAATAAACTCTAGAGTTGTTGTGCATTTGAATCCCCAATGACAATCATGCCAAGGTCCCTGAGATCACATTTTTCCCAATTCTGATGTTTGTTGTGAAGATTAACTGAAACTCTAGACCTTTATCTGCATGATTTTATGCATTTCATTGCTGCCTCATAATCGGCTGATTGGGTAATTGCATGAATGGGCAGTGATAGAGGTGTACGCATTAAAGTGGCAGGAAAGTGTATATTTTAACTGCATTAAATAAAAATAAAAAATACACACAAATGATGAGAGCTAACAGTTTGTATAAATTATATATTTCTATTTGTGTGTAGATGTTCGTGAGCGGGAGGAGGTGGAGTTGGAGCTGCAGGTCCCCTTAGCTCAGGTCAGTCAGCAGCAGAAGGAGTCAGTGGTGAGGCAGCTGGCCGCGCTGCTACATGTGCTGGATGCAGACATCAATATGAAAGGCCTGCATGGACAGTCTGATATCAGGTACAACAAACGAACTCTGTTTTAAGTGCTCAAAATTTTATGTTGTTTTGGACATATTTATCTCTTGTGTCAGACAGTTGTCTTACATCTTCAGTCCGATATGTACATTATAGTGGTATGTTTAGTGGAACTCGTATTTTCAACATGAGAGGACGAGCATTTGCGCTTGCCATTTCAGTGGTAAGTGTTAGAATACTGTTGCTTGGCAACTGGAAAATATGGAAATTAGACAAACCTGTCAGAAATTTCAACATTTCTCTCAAAAATGATTAAAGATTTTCTACAATAACACGTCATCAACTACAAAGTAATCTCTCATAGAAAAAACTAAAAGTCAACATTGCATCATAGCTCATGAACCTGGGCATACCAAAGTAGTGGGCACGACCACAACGTAGCATAACTTTGGGTTGGAAAGTACATTGAACGATTGCAGCAACAAATGCTTAATTACTTCGATTACACAGCATGCAAACATACGAGTTTTTAACTTGGCACCTGAACTTGTGTGTGTGCGTGTGTGTGAGAACAGCACCGTTTTTAGATTCTCAGTGCGGAGTTCTGATGGAACAATTCCTGGCCCAAAACTGGCCCGTCTCCTGAGGTATCAGCTTATGAAGGAGAAAACAGATTATCTGCTCTTCAAAGTCCTCAGAGTAGACACAGTCAGTGAGTGGCACAGAGCAACAAATTTCCTCCTGTATACCTCTTTTTTAAAAAATTGATCTACAGATACTTTTCCCCCACTGTCATTCACTGTGGCATATCTGTGCAGTGTGTTTGCTGCTCTGTTCTGGTCATGGTCAATGTGACCCTGTCACCCGAAGTTGTTCTTGTGATCCTCTGTGGATGGAGAACCCCTTTAAACACTTCCTCGATGATGAGAGCAATTGTGGTGAGGAATCACTTTGATGTTCAGATAAAATTCAAAGATGCTTCATTAATTACAAGGAAGCAAAAAATACTGAATAATCAGTAGCAGTTTGACATTAAAATAAAGTTCTGTTGAGTAATACAAATGATTCACTGTAGTGAGATACAGATTCAAATGTTTTGGTCTGAATCTTCTCCAGATTGGAGTGTACTGTATGTCTCAGTCTGCTGCATGGTAGTGATCATTCTTCTGGTGTCTTCAAGCTGGGCCTGGTGTAAAAGGTAATCCCGATCTCATTCCTCCCCTTGGTCAGCTTTGACGCATCAGTAAATGTTATGCACAGAAAATGTAGGCTAATGAATGAGATTCATTGTTCAATTACAGATGTTCTTTTGTTTAAGTATGTCATATCTGTTGTGTTGGCATGCACAGGAGAAGATGTACAAAAGTAAGAAAGAAAACCAAGTACACAATACTGGACAATATGGATGAACAGGAGAGAATGGAATTACGGCCAAAATACAGTATGTCACTAAGTGTGGAGTTGGTTATTTAGATTGAAATACCAAAATAGTTTTTTTTTTTTTAATGCATTAGTCTTTTTCAGACATCAAGCACAGGAGCACCGAGCACAACTCCAGCCTGATGATGTCAGAGTCTGAAATTGATAGTGAGCAGGACACAATCTTCAGTTACGAGAGGTCGGACAGGGCCCGAAATCGAGCTAACGGTGGTATGATGAACGGAGACGCATACAGCCTGCGGCCCGTGGAAGGATAAGACTTTTCTTTTCTCCGAAGGAAACTGAATTGTACAGGGCTGCTTTAGATTCAGACTGGAAAGTCTTTACACGATATAGAGACCGAGTTTTCACGATTTCTAAAGAGCACAGACGTTTGAATGTAAATAGTTTGTCATTATGCAAAGCCTATTCTTTGCTGGTTGCAGGTTTACTCTTATTTTCCTGTTGCCTAATTTAATGACAGTTAATGGGGAAAACACCATAAAAAGCTAATTTTTTTTAGGTATTTGATTGCATGGTTTGGCCTAAAAAAGGCATCCCTCTACTGTCATGATTGAATTACTCCTTATGAAATTACCATATTTGACTATTACAGTGATCTTACAGTTGACTGTTTTAAATCAAAACAAGAACCCATGTGGCTCATACCAGACACACTGAATTCTGTTTGTGAGGAAATTTCACTTTAAAATGTAATGTAATGGTAACTGGTTGGTGGGCAATGCTTCTATCAGTAGTCTGATGCAGCTCATCATGATGTTGGATACGAATTCAGATTCAGACTTGATCAGTCAATAGAGAGATTTAGCTCTTTTGTTGGAGACTGATGATTTTGAAATAAAGTGTACTTGTGCTTAAGAACAGGCTGTAAAGGTTTTTTAGATCAGATCAATGTATTGTAACCAACTAGTTCTGGACCCAGGAGCCAAACACAGAAATCCCTGTTTAAATCACCACCTTGTATTTTCTTTTAATTTTCACTCTGTAGATCAGTAGTTCTTACGCAAGAAGTTACTAAAGTTTCTCATGAAAGAACGCTGATTTAACAGCAGTGCTTATGTTTCACCTGATGTCATTTTTATTTGAAATATATATTTAAAAAATCTGATTTGAACTATGAAATCTGTAGCTGATCTAAACATATAAACCCAGTACTTCAGAGTTAACTAGCTTCATTACACATGTCATAACAGGAAGCACAAGAAAATGTACAGTACTCCATTGGAATTGTTAAAAAAAAAAAATCTGGTTTATTTGCACATGTTGCTTTTGTTTGCAGTCTGATTGGCATATTTATTTATTTATTTATTTAAAACCTAAAACATTACTTTTGTGACAAATGATTTTGATTCATTAGAATCGAATAAACATTTTAGTTTATGGGAAATGTACATATATTGATACAGCAAATTACATTTAATCACAGACAAGAAATTATTCAGATATTAAAAACAAAAATAGCAAAATGATTCACAGATCCATGGCACTTTAAGTGTATTTGAACATAATATTTCCCAGAGCTTGAATATTATATTTTAGTTCATCGCTTTTGGACTTTTTTTTTTTTTTTAACCAAAAAAGGTATAAACTTCCACAAAAATAAAATCCTTAATACAAAAATTTCACAATACTATTAGTCATAAAACTGCAGAAACAGCATTTACTCATACATTTAACATGGATTCAAGATCTGACAGTTCAAAACAGGCAGGTGTAAGTTATACATTTAGGTTCAGAACAAGTTTCTACATCCCGATGCAGTTTATTTGGTGAATATTAGGTGGACGAAGTGAGATAAGCATCACTGATGATTCAAAGTGGTTTCAGTATACATTGCACTACAAAGTATTTGTCTTCCTATCTTCTGGATATCAACAGTTAATATTAAAAGAACATAAGAAAATTTGTAATATCTACTTTTTATCTACTTACTGGTTTAATCTTTTTTCCCCCCTGTCAAAAAGGTGCTTTTCACTTGACAAATGCATCAGTCCCTGTAATCCCCGTTCATTTCGTTCTGAGCTAAATTAATGGTTTGATTCACAGTGCTAGAATAATGTTTTCATTATTGCAATTTATTCGGCAAGCATGAGACATCGATTTTAAGTCCACCCATGCACATGTACTTCACGTCCAGATATTCATCAATGCCATATTTAGAGCCCTCTCTGCCCAGTCCTGATTGCTTAACCCCACCAAAGCAGGCTTCTGTTGTGGAGATAAGAGCCTCGTTCACCCCAACCATTCCCACCTCCAACTGCTCAGCCACTCGCCAGATCTGACTCAGGTCCTGAGAGTAAAAGTAGCCTGAGGAGAAAGAACTTGCTGATTGGTAATAGCTGTGACACTCATTAAAACACAAAAGGAAATACATGGTAAAATATGATGTGATGACTTGTACTTGAAATGTAAACACTGGTGCTGCCAAGATGGATTTTACTTAAGACAGACAAACCTGCTAATCCAACATTCGATGCATTTGCAATGGCAAGAGCCTCCTCTTCTGTGTTGAATCTAAACAAGCAGAACATCTAGATGATGAGCTTGAGCATGATTTGTTAGCCAATGCTGAATTCACTGACTAATCAAACTTGGTCTATGATGTTGTATTTAAAGCCAAACTCATAAATAACATAGCAATGTGCAAAGTCTTAGTCCCTGTTATCAAAATGTTATAACAACTATAAACAGTCTTTTCTTCTTTTCTGCTTTCTTGAAGTTAAGATGCAGAAATGCAGTTTGTCATGTTGTATGAGAAACAAAAAAGCCCTTTCATGTTGGAAAACGTAGTTACAGATTTACTTCTGACTGTTACAAAGCGTTGACACTGGAGACTCCTTCCATAACAAAAAGCTTCAGCGTATCAACGATTATACACGTTTCTAATCCCGTTTATGTGCCACATCTGTGTATATACTATTTATACAAATGCATGAATATAAACCTTGGATTTGCCTTGCAGCTGAGACTAATCAAAGCTGTGGATATAGAAACTTGATCAGGATCTCTTGACTAATCATAATCAAGCACTCTGGTTTAAATGTACAGCATTTTGGTGTAAATATAAAACACTGTATAATACAATAATAATAAAAAAAAGATGTTAACTCACTTGAGAACTGGTATCAGGGGACCAAAAGTCTCCTCTCGCATACAGAGCATGTCAGTCGTGACGTTGGACAGCAGTGTGGGCTGCATGAAAGATCCCTCAAGTCTCTTCCCACCTTTCAGTACTACAGCCCCAAGTGAGACAGCATCAGTGATCTGATGCTCCACCTGAACGAGAGAAAAAAAAAAAGAAAACACCCTTGATGTTCCTTGCGTTCAGCTTTCTGAATGTAGCACTGCTTCCGTTTTATTCAGTTCTCATGAGCTTATGTTCATTGCAATTAAGGTCTTTAGAGATTTCTTCACAGGAAAGGTGCATTTGTTCCTCAGTCACAACACTGATCCATTGCCAGCATCCCTGTTAACGTCAGCAAGCATGGGCAAAATATAACTGTACACATTGCTAACAAAAGTGCATATCAATAATTTATTTGAAGAGATAAGAGTTTATCCTTGCCACTGTTGCCTCTGGCTTGCTCATTAGAGATCTAAATCTGTATCCAGATTTCTGTATAGCTGCTTTTTAACGGTATCAATCATTAAAATTCAAATGAAAAATAAAATGAATTGGTTCAAATTGAAATGATGAGTCACTTGAAATGTATCTAAAAACAACAAAAGAACAGTGTGCAGTTTAAGACTCATGATATGGAAAGTACCTTCTCAGCAGCACGGACATTGATGAGGGGCCCCTGTGTGGTTGCAGGATCAAACCCATGGCCTGTTCGCAGCTCTGCATCCATGGCCTTCTCCAGCTTCGCCACAAACACATCGTGGATCCCACTCTGCACCAGGAAGCGATTGGAGCATACGCAGGTCTATAGCACAGAGCATAGATCAGAAGTGAGTATCGCTTAAAGAGTATGAAGACCGGAAAATTAAAGTAGTACTCAAATCATTATTTTTACATTAGTGCCTTACTTGGCCTGAGTTTCGAAATTTAGAGGCCATTGCCCCGGCTACAGCTTTGTCCACATCTGCACTGTCAAAGACGATGAAGGGAGCATGTCCACCCAACTCCATCGACACCCTCTTGACAGTTTCTGCAGCATGCTTCAGTAGTATCTGCATTCAATATAACAGGATGTATTTGAAAATTTTTATTTTTATGTGACTTGTTTCATTTCATCTGTTGAACAACTAATATGCACTGTTTTGGATCATGTTTGATTCAGGATGCTGGGATAGTACAAAAGTACAAAAATGAGTCCCTCGTGTCACTTACAGTATCATTTATGGGCAAGCACTACACTAGCGTCTTTTTTCACATTTTATTTTGATGAGAATCATTAGTAGCAATATATAGCTCCCAAATTAATATATAGCTTCTAACTGTTACAGATTAGCAGAGAAAACTAACTGTCCTAACTAGCAACTATATCTGCTACTTCCTTTCAAGCTTTGTTTCTTTAGAACATCTCTGTACACATTTGATGAGCCATCGTATATGACAGAAAATCAAATAAACAGTTTTTCTTCCATTCTTGTGCATTAAGCAGAAAACTAATTGCAGATAGGGACTAAAGTTCTAAATAAAGAAATGTCTGACCACGTGTGCCATAGCATTGGTCCAAGAAATCATTCAAGCCAATAGTTTGTATTTACTGTGTAATACCTAATTTGCATAAAGTTTAGAAAATCTCCAGTTAAATTTCACTTGGCGCGCTGTTGCTGAAATCTTGGCTCCATGTCATGCATGAACGTACAGAATGGATGTCTGTTGCTATGTAGCTTGCTAGTGTGAATGTGGTGCTTGTCTGCATGAGCTCATACTCGTTAAACAGGTGTCATTTCATATACAGTACATTTACTGTATCCACAGCTGTGCAAATGAGTGTGAATACCTTGCCGGTGGCAGTGGAGCCGGTGAATGAGATTTTAGCCACCAGTGGGTCAGTGCAGAGGATTTCACCCACACTAGGGGCCTTCTCCCTGGAGCAGGGTACCACGTTAAACACACCAGGAGGGATTCCAGCCTGCACTGCTAGCTGCACAAGTATAGCCAATATAATTTATGTTTACACTGTAGCCTCACACAAAAACTGCTACAGGTTTAAACACTATAAAAAAAAACAACTACTTAAAAAGACAGCAGAATTAACCTCAGCGAGTGCTAGAGCAGAAAGGGGTGTGTCTTCAGCTGGCTTCACCACTACAGTACAGCCAACTGCCAAGGCTGCTCCCACCTTTCTTGTGATCATGGCACTGGGGAAGTTCCACTGCGAGTGAAGAAAAGGGAGTGTCAGATTGTCAGAGTTGTAAATTGATATATGTCAATAAGTCATACCTTCTACAGTTAATGCTAAAGCTGTAAAAGTTACTCACTGGGGTGATTATCGAGGCCACACCCACTGGCTGTTTGATTAGCAGTATTTTGCGGTCATTGGCTGTTGGTGCCACGATGTCCCCGTAGACGCGGCGGGCTTCCTCAGAGAACCACTCAAGGAAAGATGCAGAGTACGCAATCTCAGCTAGGGACTCCTTCATGGGCTTGCCCTAGAAACGCAAAAAAACAATAGGGTGGCACTTATTTGATCAGCACGTGTCTGCGTTACATACATTCGCATCAACAGGTTTCCATGATATTGGGAGTTTGAACATCCTGATGTACACGGTCCATAGATATCTTTTTTGAAGTGAAAGGTAAAACCAATATTATGCATTCTCACCAAAAAAAGCCCTGTAGTATAGCCTAATATATTATATATTAACATTAAATCAATGGCAGGTGTATAGCTGGGGAGTGATTTTAGGATTTAGGTATTTTATGACAGTGTCAGTTGCCAACTCCAAATGCTTATTCATAGTTGGTTACCATAAACATACAGCACAGCTGATTATACACTGCACATGTAATTGTGCCAATGATCATCATAAAAGGTCAGCAAATTAATCAACAAGATTCCATTTTTAACCACCTCAGACATCAAAAGGGCGTGTTCTTTAGTTTGTTTAATCATTTTATTGGCCACCAGACATTATGGTGAGAAACAGGTTTCCACCACTATATACAGTCATATTTATATATTTAGACATTGACAAATTTCTGGTTATTTTAGCGGTCTCCCACAACATATTGGAGGACATCACCAGACCCTACGTTACTTCACTGGTGATGCTCTGCCAGGCCGTGGTCTTCAGTTCCTGCTTGTTCTTGGGTCATTATGACTTTAGCAACTGAAATGCATGCGCAGTTGATTCAGGTTTGTTGATTGACTTGGCCATTACAGAACATTCTACTTCTTTGCGTTAAAAAAAATAAATAAATAAATAAAAAATAAAAAATAAAAAAGTATGCTTCAGGCCACTGTCCATCTGCAATGTGAAGCATTTGTCTATGGTTCATGGACTCAACTTTAAGAATAATGGTTTGAGTAATTCATGGCCTTTTGTAAAATATAAGTTTTCTGAACACAAACTGCCACATCCATGTTTCACACATGGACAGATGAAAGTAGTATAAAAGGTGAAAGTCTGCTTTTTCTGTTGTGTGTTATGTCCAAGCAGAGCACAAGATCACAGTATGGTTCACAAGGCCAAATCTGGGTGACTTGTTCAACTAGCATGATGAAATACAGGGACACTGACTGGCGTGTGAAATCACTGGACCACAGTCCCACAGAAAAGGACTGTTTAGAATGGCAGATAAATATCAAGATAGGCACCATGAACCCTAGCTGAATTGTGTACCCAGTCTGTGCAAAAGTTGGCTAAAATTGACAGTGACTAAGTCAAGACATGACTGCTACTTCTATTATGTTGGCGGAGTCGTAAAACGAGGATTAGGAAAGAAAAGGACAGACTTTCTACAGACCTTTTTAACATAAGATGCTGGCAGGGAGGCCACACTTGTTTAGCACCAATTTATAATAACAAAAAAATGAAGTGAATGTGCATATACTCCAGTGCTACTCACACACTCTGCTGTAATAAGCTTGGCCAGATCCTCCTTGTGCTGATTGACCAGATCAAACCATTTCCGTAGCAAACGGCTCCTTTCCTGAAATATGCATGAAAGAGGTCAGAATAGTCATTAAAAGTACAGCAGTGAGAACCAGGACAGAATGTTCAAATAAATATAAAGTGAGCCAATAGGCAAATAATTTATTAAAATGGGATACGTTTTGTCATATCAAACCCAAGTAGAACACCGATCCATTTTACACACATGGTGTTCCAGAAAATGTGCAGAATGTAAAACCAAGTTTTTAAAACCTTTAATAAAATGTTCTCGTCTAATAAGTCAATTTCAATTTCAATTTTCAATTCAATTTTGTATAGCGCTTTTTTACAATGGTACATTGTCTCAAAGCAGCTTTACAGAAATATCATTTTTACATTTACAAACGACTTACTAATGAGATCACATTCACACACCAATGGTAGCAGAGCTGCCAGCTTGCCATTGGGGGCAACTTAGGGTTCAGT
>JAFFST010045090.1:66963-92537 GCA_022414735.1 Noturus placidus | reverse complement strand
AATTTGGGATTTAGAAAGTAATTAATAAGTAAATAGACCAAATTAATAAGTAGACCAATACTTTCTAGAGATAGTAATTATTACATTAATCTAATTAGACTTGTTGAAGATGTAATTTGTGGTTAGTAATTAAGAACTATTTCAGACTGTTATAACCCAACTGTCATAATATCAGAGGTGAAACTGGAAGAACAGTATTTTATTAAACCTATTAATTTAATTTTCATGTATAGGTGCAATCCTGCAGGCATTAAAAGAATGTGGCAGCAGCTGAAAATGAAATATAAAAACATGATGTAAGAGCACGGCCGCGATGGTTGAGGTTTCTGATGTAAGGATGGATAAGATTATGGATGTATCTTATTGACTGTAAAGAAAAAGGTACCGCTCAAATGAAAATGCATAGTGATTTGACAAAAAAAAAAATCCACTCTGGGCCTCAAAATCCTCTCCCGACGTAAATGTAACTCCCTACGAATTAATCCAGCCTCTTCATCAACAGTATGTCCATAAAAGGACATGCCATTTCATTCCTTTTGATGCTCTCTGCGTGACTGAAATGTGCGCAATGATTGAATGTACAGAAAGATCAATGAGGTGTTTAAACACCGCTTCCTCTTTAAAAAAGGGGAGGAGACCTAAAGAAACTCTGGGTTTACCGAAGAAAACCTGCTCCCGACCAGGTTAAGTTCACAGAGTAAGTTGCCATGGTAACTGACTCCGAGTACAAGTTACCTCTCTTTCAGAAACGGGCTTGACTTACTCTGCTTTCTCAGGTTTAACATACTTCCTATTCTGAAACGGAAAACTCAGAGTTTCCCTCATTTCAGGGTTAACATACTCAGAGTTTTCACTTAACCTCCTTTCTGAAACGGGCCCTGGTGTGTCACTGCTCTAGTCTGCCCCATGCTCCTGTTCTCCGGTGTTCCCCCGCTATGTAGCCCCCAGAACTCCCTGGCAGCACAGCTCTGCGTGGGCAGCTAATTTCCCACACCCAAAACATCGCAGCCGTTCGGTGATGACACCTTTCAGACATATTCCTCTTTTAATCAGCGTATTGGCAAATTGTTACAGCCATTTTGCCATTTTATTGTGGAGTTGGAATTTGGGGTCGTTTTGATCTGTTTGTTTGGGGATTGTGTAGTGTTTTGCGAGGTTTAGTGGTGCGTTTACTCCTGGGTCATGTGTGGTGTGGGAGGTGTATATGACATGGGTTAACCTTCTGACACGGGCAGATGGAAATGGAGAGCTGGGAAGCACACCTTTTTTGACCACGCTCCTGCATGCCGATACATAATTAGTCTTACGTTAAATTCAACAGTAAGGTTTCATTTCATTTCAAGTTTTCATACATTATTTGTTTTTGTCAAGAAAAATAAAGGACTTTATCTACGGCATGTGAGAGAGTGCGTTAATCCATCCCTGGTTCCCCTGCATCGAACAAATCGCCGACACACAAATTTTTTTTTTGTTTTTTTAGGAAGACCACCACCTCTTTGGTCACTCGTGAGGCAGAGTAGATGTTCTCACACCCGACCTGCTCTCCCACTGCTAGCAGAACCTCCTCCACTGCACATGCGGAGAGAGAGAGACGCGCGGAGAGAGAGAGAGAGACGCGCGGAGAGAGAGATAAAATGGGGCGGCTGTGGATCAGTTGGTAGGGCGGTTCGATTCCCGGCCCGGATGACTTCACATGCCAAAATGTCCTTGGGCAAGACACTGAACCCTAAGTTGCCCCCGATGGCAAGCTAGCACCTTGCATGGCAGCTCTGCTACCATTGGTGTGTGAATGGGACACCGTGTAAAGCGCTTTGAATAAAATAGCTATAGAAGTGCGCCATTTAGAGACACGCAGAGACACACACACAGAGAGAGAGAAAGAGAGAGAGAGAGAGACAGACAGATTTTTAATTATATTCTGCTGAAATGAACGAAATGACTTGAAAAAAAGATTCATTTATTTTGTTGAACGAGATTCAAAGATCCGAGTCAGTAAAATGATCCGATCTTCCTATCACTAGTTCCTGATTGTTCAGCTGTATCTGAGCTACAGTGTGCGTGTTCCTCTACTCTTAAATTAGTTTATAGCAGTATTGGCTTTAGATCATTGAATACAAGGACAAATTCTCGGTTGAATCTATAAACACAGGTGATACTACTCGGTTTTTTAAAAAAGGTCATTAACATTAAGAGTTATAACGTTTAAGTTATAAATTCTCTTACAATTTCAAGTTTCTCTAAATGCCCAGAATGTCGAAAACACACACTTGCACCACGGGCTTTAGAAGAAAAAACCGCTGCAGCGCGGAGTCAGCGTGCAGCGGCTCAGTCAGGACGCAGCGGCTCAGTCAGAAGAGCAGTGAAATACACGTGTGTCACTAGTTTTCCTGCTGTACTTCGTATTTTTTTTCATAATTTTTTATTTTCTCCCGTTCTAATCCAATGCCTCGGGTCGCGA
The DNA here is from genome assembly GCA_022414735.1 of Noturus placidus. Classification (NCBI taxonomy): domain Eukaryota; kingdom Metazoa; phylum Chordata; class Actinopteri; order Siluriformes; family Ictaluridae; genus Noturus; species Noturus placidus. The sequence goes on along the minus strand of JAFFST010045090.1, from coordinate 90,079 downwards.
TGTGCGGGGCTGATCTCCGCAATTTGAAGCCTTCAGTTCGTATTGATGATTAAAATTATTATTTTACAGTGCAGTAGTTATTTGTAAAAAAGAAAAAATAAAGTTTATACAGTACTTTTATTTGTTAAACAAATGCTTCAATGTATTATGGAGTATTTCATTGAATAATAATTGTAAAAAAAATAAAAGGTTTGTACTTCGCGGATTTCACCTATCGCGGGTTCTTTTGGGAACGTAACCCCCGCGAAAAACGAGGGATCACTGTAATCCATAACCGTGTATGCAGTAAAAACAGTATTGTTATGGAGGGAAATGACGTTATTGCAACTTGACGTTTAGCCCACGTGAACGCAGCATATACTTTCATCGACATAAATAAGTGCACATATCCCCTCCAGTACAGGGCCAGGACTGTACAGCTCTCCCAGCTGTTTCACAGCTGTCTGAAATAGCACCTGCTGTTTATTTACCTTTGAAGTCTGAGTCTTCCATGAGTAAAAAGCTTTGTACGCGGCGCTAACAGCTTCCTGAGCCTGCTGAGGTCCACAGTCCGAGACCTGAGCCAGCTCTTGTCCAGTTGCTGGATCCAGCACAGGGAAGGTGGAGGATGCCGACACCCAGCGGCCATTGATGAAGCCCTGGGTCCGCAGCAGCTCACCGGAAGTACTCATGCTGTATTGGCGGCTCAGCATGCTCGGTAGGCCCGGAAAGATGTGGCGAACAAAACAGCGACTATGTCCGAGATGAAAACTACCCATTGCACGAATCAGAGTATATGGCGAAGAGCAAGCCGCTCATCTACAACGGACACGCTGTTCGAGTCCAGCCCAGTTAAACTGATTCCACACGCAGACACACGCGCACACGAGCTGACGCATGCCAACGTCATGATGTCACGTGTTACCGGTCAATAAGTAATGTCGCGCGCGGTGTTTGCTTTCTTTATCGCAGACGAAGTGGATTAGATGAATTATTTCTCATTTATACAGAGGCCTGAATTTTACATGTAGCAACACAAGTCGAACACACTCTTTCCCCTTTCTCTATGAGAGCCTGTACATTTATCTGAGTACACACTAGTGATGTGTCGTTCATGAACGATTCATTCAATTTGAACGAATCTTTAATATGACTCTGGAACAATGAGTTGTCTCAGAGTGATTCGTTCATTTTCGATCGCGCATGCGCTGCAGCATCCCCATAGGTTCTGTGCGGGGAAACAGAAATGATTAGTTCACCTCTAGAGTCTTCGGGTTCGAGTCGCTGGTTCATCAGGTCACAGCACCACTCCATTTAACCTATGGTGTGATCACGAGATGAATGAATGATTCAAACCCAAAGACTGGAGACTTGACCTAATAATTTCTGCTTCCAAGGAACAGACTTGGCATGTGACGTGACAAAAGAAAAGACTTGGATCGGGAGGTGAGGTGAACTAACAGACTGCATAGCCTGAAGACCCAGCTAAGTGTTTCTGGTTCTCATAATTTGGCCTTGGCTGCATTATCCTTTTTGTTCCAAATGTGATCAGCATTTGCGTAAGTACTAGATGTGTTGGGAATTTAACATGTAACATTTTAATTATATTCTTCTGAAATGACGAAAGATTATTTGTTCATTTTGCTGAACGAGATTCAAAGATCTGAGTCAATAAAATGATCCGAATTTCCCATCCCATACACGGAAGTCCCTGTCGGTAGTTGATAAGTTTAATGTGAAGCGCCACTCCTCTAGTTGTTTCTCCGTTGACTCATGTACAGACAAATATAGACCCTCACCACTTGCACATTCCTTTGTCTCCCCAAATACCATTTGCGTGCATTTACATACCTTACTGAATAGAGTATGCACATGACGTCACAGTAGCCGGAACTCGCCGCGGTCACGCCCACTTAGTGGCAAAAAGACTGAGTGGCAATATTAGTGTACAGCGTAAATTCTGCGGAAACAAAAAACTAATCTAAAATGGGGGAAAGCTGTTGTGCGATCGACTGTGTTAACAGATTCAACAAGATTTCGAAGCTATCTTTTTATAGAGTACCAAAAAACCATACAGTCCTTTATTATTAAGTCGAGCAGTGTAAGTGTAAGTTCTTTTGGCATGTGGTATTCACTGGGCCAGATTATCCAATGGGCATTATGAGCATGGGCCCAGTGGCCCACACGCACTTGGGGCCCAAACGAGGGGAAGAATTTTTTGTCTTTTCTTTTTTTATATATTGCTGAAATGGAGGGCAATGTCTGGTTGGGCCACACAAGATGAAAATAGACACACATCACTTAACAGATGTTCAGATAACAGTGGTGTAGGCCGTAGGGAGTGCAGTGCCTGAAAGTAGCTTTTGATGCGTTTGGACCGGGTTCTTATCCGCCTTTTCCCATCATATCGGATCAAAAAGGCATTTATTTTCAATAAAAATGAAGAAAATATTTGAAAAGTGGAAATAACGTGCCTAACGACTGTTTAATAATAAAGTGGTTAGGGGTAGGTGTAGGGATGGATTTATTGTCTGATTTAATGATTTAAGGTGGCCATTTAATCATTTTAATAAATATAGTTATATACACATTTAGACTGGAAATAAAAGCAGTTACTTTACTTCAAGGGCGTAACCATGGTATGGACATTGGGGGGGGGGGGGGGTTACGCCCCCAGTGTGTGGTTACGCCAATGCTTTACTTACATCAGCATTAAACAAAGCAGCTTTCACTGAACTCTGTGTGATTTCTTCCCGAGCTCGGTACTGAGAGGGTAACAGCAGCGTGGGTCCAAGAATTTAATTCTGAGCCTGGTATCAGTGAAATCTTATTAAACGTCAGCTAATTTGCATATTAATTGATAATCCTCTCTGTGTTTGAGCCACTTTTATAAGAGTGCTCACCTATTGGGCTAGTAAGATTTTGTACCTACCTTTACTTCAGGGGTGTCCAATCTTATCCACAAAGTTTGGCTTCTGCTTGATTGGAATGAAATTTGCACCCACACCAGCCCTGTCTGGATAAGATTGGACACCCCTGCTTACGCCATAATTTGTTTGGTTTTCATTTCAAAGTATTCATATTCTGTCTCGTTTTACTTTTCTGTTTGATAATAGGCAAATTATGTTTAAGACCTTCAACACAAATGGAATTCCATAACTTTACAGCTAAAAATGCACCTAAATAAATGACTGAGCAAGGAAAGTATGTCATTATGCTGTTTTCTGAAGAGAACAATTTATTTTTCTCATGGTGTCAAAAAGATTAGGAATACATGATTTACATCCTGGATAAGCGCATCAGTTTTTACTTTAATCAGGGACTAACACAAGAGAAAGTGCTAGACAATTTCCAAGTTGGTGTTGGTCTCTTGAGAAGGCAACTCAGAAATCTGCAGCTATACTGTCATGGACATTACATAACGTAAGCATTTTTCGGTGCTTACAGCCAGTGGATTCATATAAGATCACATGACACCCATATATGTTTCTCCCCCAAAATGTTGCCACAAAATTGGAAGCACACAATTGTATAGAATGTATTTGTATGCTGTAGCATTACAATTTCCTTCACTGGAACGAAGAGGACTAAACCTGTTCAGGGTTCCCACTTTTTTTCAAAGATAATTTCCCAAGACTTTTTCCAAGACATTTTCAATAACATAAAGCGAAAATAAAATAAAAGGATCATGGCCTAAAGTAATGCATTCTTCTCTACAGAAGTCTTTAAATTATGTACAATTTATGGCTATGATGTACCTATGAAATCAGCTCTTTAATGAGCTCTTGATGTCTCGCACATTATGAGAAAATCCCTCTCTCACACACATCTTCTGATGTTAAACTAATCACTTTAATAGCATCACAACTACAATGACTGCCTAGCCCCTTCTTTTTTTACGCCTTCACTTCCCTCCAACTTCAGTCTCAAATAAAAAAAGGCAAGAGTAAAAGCATGAATCTACAAAAAATATCTACTTCTGTTTTACCTACTAATTGCATAGACTAACTTATGAAGTCCTATTATAATTAAATATCATCCAAAATTCGGTGCCAAAAGCATTATTTATTAATAATCAACCGGTCAGTGTCATATTAAACTTCAGGGATATTAATGGAGTTTCTTCTTACGCCTTAGATTTTCAAGACTTTGTTGTGGTGCTCTCTTTTCTCTATAGCATTATTTTTTATAGGCATTTGATTTTGACAGTAATGTGAAGTCCTGTTCTTTTCTGCCATTTATCTCCCTTTTTCATCATTTCAGTACTATGCATTAATTTCTGTTGTTTTGCTTTGATGTTTGTAGTTTCTTGTTGGAGGTCTTTTCTTCTTTTTCCTTTCATCCTGCACATATGTCATCCTTTCTAAACTTTGCAGTGTAATATAAGGCCTCATGGCAGGACTTCACCCACTAGGTGATCAGCTACTGCATCCTGGACAGTGCAGTGCTACAAGAGTTAAGGTTTTCAACAAGCATATCTTTGTTAATAAGAGTATCCTCGTTCCACTGCCTCTAGCCCATGAGATATGTGAGCAGATATTTAAACAGTTACCACAAGGCTATATATTCTGCTCTGTCCCTGAAAACATTTCCAATAAATTGGTCACTTTTTGGCTCCTTCAGAGGCAATTTATCATAGAGATAAAACTAAATAAAATGAATACATATAACATCATCTCCTTCACATTCCATTACCCCTTCACATATGTATATGCCTAGCTTACTGAGTGCTGACACCTGGCTTATATTAGTTAGTGAGCTACTTAATTAATGTTAACAAGGATAGGTAGCTGCTTACTAGTTAACATTCTCTCCAAAACACCCGAGCAGTGAATAACCTTAGCTAGCTGCTGAAAGTGTCACTACGAGAATAAATATGACTTGAGCATTGCATTTCATAATGTAACAAAGCAGAAAATACAACATATGCACTCTCATGTGTCAAAGCTCTGCATCCCTGAACATAGCACTTTCCACTACTAACATTAATTGTTTCAGGCCAGTGACAAACTGTTCTCAGCTAAAGGTAAAAATATTTTTGGAAATAATTTTACAGGACTACACAAGATGTTTCAAGATATTTCACATTTTCAATGTGTTTTCCAAAGTCTAGTGGAAAGCCTTTCTAGAACAGTGGAGGTAATTGTAACAGCAAATGGGGACTTAAAAAACTAAATAAATAAATATCACATTTGAGTGTGATATTCAGGTGTTTGCAATTGTTTGATATCCATGAGAGCAGAGTATTTTTGTTAATTTTTCTTAATGAAAGATTAAACAATACATTTTTCACAGCTTTCTTTGCTCAAATTTACCAAGAGTGCCATTAGTGCATATTAGTGGAAGCATTGTATATATTGAAGGGACAAAATATGTAACTTTGAGGCTACCACCCCAGTGTTAATGTATGGTATTGATGACTACACCCTTGTTTCTCAGAGTGTAGATGGTTCCACTGGACACATGGCTGAACTTACAGGTAGTGGCTTGACTAGATCAAATATCAGCACCTGATTGCATTAAATAACACTTTCATCATGCCAGAACTTCCAAAATATATATAGACCCACCACTGTGACAATATGCAGACATAATTCTATTCGAATCAGTTACTATAGCTCTTACTGAAGAATATAGGGATAAATAAAAATAAAAAAAAAACTTTTTATTTCCTTGTTTCAGTTATGACAATTCTTTACACATACCTAGTAAAGAAGTGCATACCTTAATTAAGAATGTAATTTTGAATTACATAAATGGTAGTAGGTTAATTTGCTACTGAAAATGTGTCAGTTAAATATAAAACCAGTTTAATTTTTTTAAAAAGAGAGGGGAAAAAAAAAAAAAAAAAGATATTTACATGCTAGCATTCAAATTCCATCTCTGATGTGCAGTGTTAGTTGAGCAGTTATATGCCTGTTCATACCAGAAAGTCAAAAAAGAACTGTAAACATAATTAACAGAGGAAAATACTTAATACCATTTAACTATATTCAAAACACATAAAATAAGAGACATATATAAATCAAACAAAAAATGTATGCAATTCATTCACACAATAAAAATGATGAGTCTGGGAAATAAATTTACACTTAAACGCAAATGATCAGCCAAGCCAATCATATCCTGAAATCTTCATAAACGTCCCTTCAACCATGTTAATATCAACCAGATGACCTACTGTTGTCTAAATAATAGAGAAAAGCTCATCTTATAGCTGAAAGCTGTAATGGCAGCCATTTTGAATCACAAATCAATCACTTGGTGTTTTTTTACCCCTTCAAATCTGAAATTATTATTTATAAATGACATCACATAGATCAAAATTTTATTGTTGAATGTGTGATGATTTCAGCATGTAGCTTGATTCTAAATGAATGGTCATAAGCTTCTAATTAGCTATAACTAGTGAAAATTTAAAATTTGCACACCAACTTTTATAGTCTGGGGAAATTTGTGTAAATTTGATTTCTCTCCCTGCACCATTTCTAGAATAAGAAAAGCAATAAATAACAAAAATGTAAACTAAAAAAAACCAACCAACAGACCACATGTTGAACAAAAAAGGGGAAAACAATACCTGTACATCGATCAACTACAAAATTAGCAATCAAACTTTTTAAGATCAAAGTCTGATGCTTCGTTAACAGTAAAAATAAATGTACATCAAAATCTATTGTGGGTAAAATATGATGTACAATATAAATGTACTATACAAAATTAGCGGTGTATTCTCAAATATAAAGCTATACAAAACGGATGCACAAACATTAAATAATTCTGCAAAAAAAATATATAAAAAGACAAAATAAATGAACAAATGTATATGAAAATAGGCTGACTATACACACTCTTCTGTAACTCTGCACACTGTTCTTCAAATAAAGCATGGCTTCCTCCTGTTAGGATATTAACTGAAGAAAAGAGAAAAGTGAACACTTTGAAACATATAAATATGTTCAAATAATCAGAAACATTAGAAGGCATCTTTAACATAAGATGAATCCCATGTTCTGGTTATACATTGTTATAAAGATCGATTTTTATTTTTAAAAAACAAAACTGTTACTTTCTTTTTACTCACACTCTTCACTGTCTCCTTGATAAAGTCTTTCCGGGCTGTCAGGTCAAAGTCTGGATAAAGGTCATAAACCTACAAGGAAATGTAAAAAAGTTACATATAAACTTACAGTAAGATAAATTAACAGTCACCATTCTCAGAAATCAGTGCTAAAGGGTCGGTGTACACATTGATGGTTACCACAGACGGTGCGCCCCCAATGGTTGGCAGCGCAAATGGATTCATTGCCAAGTGCAGGGAAGATGATGCTTTCCCTGACTTCCTTAATTACCACTGCATAATACACCAACAAGCCTTATGTGCAAAAATGCTAAACATGAGAGATCATGGATGTGGCAACAAAGATCGCCTGTTCTATACGTGCTAGATCACTTCAAAGACAGCTGTTCCGTGCACATCTGGAGAAGGCAGACTGTTACCACTCTAAGCTGCTACACACTGTTGTGAGATGGCTTAATAGGGGTAAATTCCTGCAGAGATTTTGAGAGCTCTGTCCGGAGTTAAAGGATTTTCTTTTTGCTGTTAAACATACAGAATACACCCAACTCAATGATGATCAGTTGCTGCTGGACTTGGCATTTTTAACCGATCTGACCAACATGTTAAATGAGATTAATTTGGAGCTGCAAGGAAAAGACATAACCGTGGTCAGTATGATCAGCTCAGTTAATGCCTTTAAACGGAAAATGCAACTTCTGTCCTCAAAGCTGCAGCACCATGATTTTGGGAACTTCCAAAACCTCGCGACAGAGCTGGAGACGCAGCGGAAGGCTTGTGCACAATTGAACATTGCACGCTACACGGAGCAGATTGACAGCTGTCTGTCAGAGTTTGACAGACACTTTCAAGACTTTGCTTTACTGGAGCCAGTCGCTACTATTATTTCTGTGAGTCAGCCTTTTCCCACATGAAGATTATTAAGTCGAAATACCGTTCCACAATGACTGATCATCATTTGGAGGCCTGCTTGAGGCTGGTTACCAGCAGCTAGTGTCCGAACTATGCAACCCTGGTTGATTCTATTCAGTGCAAGTCATCAGAATAAGTTACTGAATTGGATAAAAGCGTCTGCTAAATGAATAAATGTAAATGTAGTGTCATAAGGGCTCAAGCAGTTATAAAAGGTACATGAACATATGTTGTGTGTGTAATATATATACACACACACACACACACACACACACACGTACGTTTGTGTGTTTCGCATTTTTAGTGTAGGTAGATCTCTGTGACTGGTCATGTTAAAAGTAGCTCGCACATCCAAAAAAAAAAAAAAAAAAAAAAAAAAAGTGAGCACCCCTGGCCTAACGGTACCAGTGGGGAATCATAAAGCAACAGCACCAACCAAAAAAACCTTCATCAGAATCGCTAAGCACATCAAATATTTCAATATAAACATATTTCATGCGTTTCTGTGTGGAGTTTTAAGAAGTCACCTGTTGGCAAATCTGCTTCATTGTCACTTCCTCCAGGTTTGCATTTTTCAGGAGGTCGTTGACCGTGGACTTCAACTGTTCATTGCTTGGTGGCTTTTTAATCATCTTGATTAGTGGTTCATCATCTTCGTCATCATCTGAGCTTTCAATCTTCACTGAAATTAGAGGAAATAGAAGACAATCCTTAAAGACAATCCTGTAATTCAGAGCTTCTCAAGCTTTTAAATCTTGTGGCCCAAACAACCAACAACAAAGATCCAGCTACCATCGGAAACTTGCATTTTTTTTTTTTATTTAAATTTTTTTTCAGATTAAATCCAACAACAGGGATTAAATCCAAAGACACAAACTTTACAAAGACCTTACACTGAATATGGTAACATGGTCAGCATTAATACAGCTACAGAAGTGCTGCTTATTAGGGCTGGGTAAAAAAATATTGATTCTCCGATTTTAATCGATCTTCAATTTAACAAAAGGATATAGAATCTGGAAATCCCCAAATCAATTCTTAACACACGTGCTTTACTTGAGAGGATGTTAATATTATCTGGAGTTCACCTCTCTCCCTGAAGATTTCACCATCCTTCATGTTTTGAATTTTGAAAACAGTTGTTAATGACTGCACATTTAGAATGTTTTTTTTTTGTTTTGTTTTTTTTTTTTAAACACAGCAATGCACATTGTGCAGTTTGTGCTTACCTTGTGTGCATTGTATGCACATATTTATGATTTCTTGTTACAATGTTTGGTACTCAAAGTAAAAGTAATTAAACATAATTGTGTGTTTATTATAATTTATTGTTAAAGTAAATGTGTATTTCAGAAATATAGCTAAGAATAGGGATGCACCAAAATGAAAAACATGGCCGAAAGCTGAATACCAAACACGTTTTATCCTTTTATTATTATTTTTTTTCACCATTGCATAAATTAAATAGTCAAAATTTGCTTTTTACTATTTTGTCAAAGAAAAAAAAATCAATTACAAAACTACAATTTCAAAATATTTCTTTTATACTGAACATTTTTCTTAATTCCAGCAGGCATAGGCTACCAACAAGGCACAATAACTAAATAAAAATATTTTGATGTGGTCATCTTTGAGCCCCTTTGAATAGCATATGGCCTATAACTGACTGCTGAAGGAATGTAACACTCTGTAGCGTTCAACAAAAAAGTGCATTGACAAGAGTGCAAAAATGGTTCTATTCGGTTCTATATGGCTGATTATATTGGGGTTATATACCGCTCGCATCCCTGTACACCTCGCGGAGTATTATAGTAGTGCGGCAGCCTTTGAGCAGAAAAGGCTGGCAGACGCAGCTTTAAAATGTGCTCTGCGCAAATTCAATGATGACACCACACACCTCAATTGCAAAGGGAACACCAGACAGTAGATATGAAAGGGGTATAAATAAGACAGGTTCCACCTGCACTCACTAAGCAGGTTCTAATCACTTGTACCCAATCTTGAACACCTGATTCTAATTTTGCATAATAAATATACAGGTGTACTTACTTTTTCCATGTGATTGATCTGTTTTTTTCCCCCCCTTCATTTAGATTGAGAAAATGACTACAAAATGTCAATTTTATAGGTCATTTGATAGAGTGTATCAACTTTATTAATAGGCACTGTTTCAAAGAGGATCAAATGTTTGCTGGTTCAAACATGTCACAAAAGCTAACAATTTCCATGGGGTGTACTTATTTTTTCCACATGGCTGTATATATAGGTTAAAACTTTGTTGCCTGTAGTTTATGGAAGGAATACATGGGTTTGATGGTTAGGTGTACACAAACCTTTGGCTATACAGTGTAGCTATGGTTACATTCAGCTCTGCTGTCTCAGATGATGTCTTATTTTATTTCTTAAAATAGTTTTATGCGCCAAGTGTCCAGAGTTTTGACTCTTAATGTATGTAGACCAAAAATGTAAAAGTAAATGAATCAAAAAAGCAGAAAGATGTCCTATAGGATAAAAAAAAAATCTTGGCCAACTTACATTTGGTCTTGCTTGCAGCATTTCTTTTCCTGTTGCTACTGCTGTCTGCTTTCTTTGTTTTAGGAGCAGGCTTGGCCTTAACTTTCTTCTGGGTAACTGGTTTCTTTTTAACCTTAGAGTATGTGGAAAAAAAAAAGTCATCAATGAACATGTATGCTTAGCAAAACCGATTTATTTGCACTGTAAATAAATTCACCGCATCTAACCTTTTGTGGAGGTGTGTCTTCAGCAGACTCATCATCATCATCCTCTTCATCTTCATCTGATACAGCCTGGTCAGAGTCATTGGCCTTCTTGGTGGTGGGTTTCTTTTTACTACTGTGTTTCTTTGACTTTGAAGTCTGAGTCAAGGTGTGTAAATTAAAAGGGCAGAAAATAAAATATATACAAAACACAATGACTAAATGAAACACATGTACAGGTTTGATTTATTAATTGGCCATCATTTTCATATGTATTCTGAGAATGTACGAGTTGATGTAGTAAGGATCAACCAAGATGAACAGTAAAGCTCTGTCAAATGCAATTCATGCTCCTAATGTGAGATATGGATGCATAGCGTATGGAGTAACAGGAAGCAGACAAAATCTTTACAGTCTCTGTACACCTAAGTTAGGTGAGAAAGGAGTTTTCGTTGTAGTCATTCAACTGAACTAAATTCATTGCATATGTTTCACTCATTATGCATTATAGGTCACAGATTAAATCACTTTCTATATTTCTATAAGTGTATAGATACACTTTCTATATTCCTTCATTATATACATAGGGCAGGAAGAATTACATGTCCTATTTAGCAATGCTTTCTTTTAGGATGGAATTTTAGTCACAATCAACAAATCAGCACTTAGCTCAAAGAACGGGAGCAAACTGAGCAATAACTTGTTACCAGAAATCATGCTGCTATATTGGACGCAACCCTAAATTAATTTGTTTCCTTTCATTATCATCGTCAATCTTGAATGCTTGTCTTTAAAAAGTGTTCTGATTTCAAGTCAAAAGATTCAAAAACTTTAACTTTTCCCTTTTTACCCACCTCTTCATCCTTATCTTCTGAACCTTCGTCTGAATCAATGTCCTCCTCTTCTTCAGAAATACTTTCATCACTGTCGTGTTTTTGACTGTCTGACTTTTCACCGTCCTCGTTTTTACTTTTATCTTCTTCTTCATCAGCTTCATCGCTGCTGGAATCAGTAACAATTGCTTTCGACTTTCCACTTTCTAACTGCTGCTTCTTGCTCTTAGATGAAATGATCTTCTCTCGTTTGTTATCTTTCATAATTTTCTTCTTTTTTTTCTTTTTCAGAATTACTGGCTAAACAGAGAAAGTCCACAAAAGCTCACAAGTCAGGTTTGTTTATACTACTCAAATAAATAAATAAATAAATAAATAAATAAATAAATAAATAGATAGAAAAGCCTTAATGCCTGTATGATTGTTCATTATATTATATACACATGCACACTAATCTAAAAAGAAATTCAACATGCATGTCTTACCTTGCCTGAATTTGTGGGGTTTATAAGAAACTGCATGATCCGATCAACCAAAACACTTTGATTCCCACTTCTCTCAAGGTCAAGAATTTGACAAATAGTCCTGAGTTGTATTTTAGGGAGCCTGCAACACAGACAAATAATGGCTTTCAGATCATGTTATAAACTTGTCCACATGCTATCACACAATACATATTGTCATGTGTTGATACAGAACAAAGAAGCGATTCACTACTTCAGCACTTTTTCCTTCTTCTTGTTGTAAGGGTCACTGTCTATTTCAAACGGAAATCCATTGAACAATCTCAAGTGTTTCCTGAGGGAAGATACCTGTTGAAAAATTTACAAACAACTTTCAGTAATTTTTTAATGCTATGAAATTACTCATGGGCTAGTGATGTGCTGACAATGCGCAATTGTAATTCGCAAATAAAAATGCTTACTGCTCCCGGACGATCATACAGAATCTTGTGAAGAGGTTTCAGCTGTGGGGCTTTGAGCTTTCCAATGGCGTGATTGACACGAGCAATGTCTCCCAATTTGTCCCCAAGGCCTATACTCTCAACTTTCAGCTTTTCTTTTGGTTTACCCATCTGCATATTAAGTCTCTGGACTGTCTTCTTCTCTCGTTTTCCTTCAATGATTTCCCCAGGAACTGAAAGCAGGACAGTGAAAGTGTTTAAAGAAGCAATACAGATTACCTTTAGATGGGAAAACTGTAAAACATGGCTATTCAACTGGTAACTCTCAGGCCAAATACTGACACTCTGATCAGTTCTGCTTACTAATATAAGTAAATATTTAAATACCCAACCTTTTTTACCACAATAAACCCAAAACCTCCAATAAGAGAGTCAAGATCTCCTGCGGTGCGGTCAACAGCCAATTACAGAGATGCGTGCTTGATGATTAAAACGCCTAATTTTCACTGTTGTTGCTAGTCAGCAAGCCAGATAACTAGTGATATTTCATGATGTATTTTAAAAGAATGACTGCAGGCTACCGGTCAGTCTATACACTGGTGTAGTTTAAGAATCATCAAAATATGTAAAAGGATAAAATAATTTTTATGTAAAAAATGTATTGTTTTATTTTTGTGAGAACATGTATTCCAAAGATGCAAAAAAATATATACATCAAATGAAGCACTTAAATTCTTTGAGCACTTCACATTTTATTCGATAATTTTAGTTTGTGTCAAGTATGAATGCTCTTAAAAGGGATAGTTCACCCAAAATTAAAATTTGGTCATCAATTGCTCACCCTCATGTCATTTCAAACCCATAAGATTTTGGTTCATCTTCAGATTTGTCCCTCCGTTTACAGTACAGTAACCAAAACTTTCAAGTTCCAAAAAGTTCATAAAAGCTGTTGTAAAAGTAATTCATGTGAATACAGTTGTTTAATCCCAATTTTGGGATGCTGCGAGTGTGCAAAAAATCTAAAATGAAGTCTTCATTCACAAAATATCTTCACTTCACGTTCACGAGAGAATCATAACGGATGCGCGGATAAAAAAAAAAATCAAGTCCTCCCCCATGTTGATCTCTGCGGACATCTTTGTTACAAAGATTGTTCAATGCGACTCAGTTTGTGTACAGCGTTCCGCTTCCTCTGCTGTAAACAGTGCAGCGCCTCCGGGTCTTGTTGTATTGCGAGAACATCCACTGTGGAACATCTATGCAGAAGTGAAAATATTTTGTGAAGAAAATCTTAATTTGAGGATTTTTGCGAACACAAAGCATTCGTATCGCTTCATGAAACTGGGATTAAATCACTGGCGTCACATGGATTACTTTTACGATGCCTTTACAAACTTTTTGGAGCTTGAAACTTTTGGTTACTGGACTGTAAACGGAGGGACAAATCTCCCATGTTTCACTAAAAATGTCTTAATCTCCATCCATCCATCTTCAACCGCTTACTCCTTTTCAGGGTCACGGGGGAACCTGGAGCCTATCCCAGGGAGCATCGGGCACAAGGCGGGGTACACCCTGGACAGGGTGCCAGTCCATCGCAGGGCACAATCACATTCATACAATATGGACACTTTAGACATGCCAATCAGCCTACCATGCATGTCTTTGGACTGGGGGAGGAAACCGGAGTACCCGGAGGAAACCCCCGACACACGGGGAGAACATGCAAACTCCGCACACACATGGCCCTGGCGGGACTCGAACCCCGGACCCTGGAGGTGTGAGGCGAACGTGCTAACCACTAAGCCACCGGGCGCCCCAGTTGTCTTAATCTGTGTTCTGAAAATGAATGAAAGTCTTTGGAATTACATGAGGGTGTGTTACTGAGAGTAGAGAAACTGACGACAGAATTTGCATTTTTGGGTGAACTATCCCAAAAAATAACAGCACATAGAAAAACTTAGGCTGCTGTTGAAAGTCAAATAACATTGCAGAATAACATACATATCCTGCTCCTGGTTTTGTGTGGCCCTGATTCATCTTGCTCCTCTTTATTGGACGCGTCATCCATGGCTTCTTTTGTAGCAGCTGTCTCCATCTCAACCTCCATGATGTCAGTCATCTCAGAGACAGTCCTGTATCCTGTTACATAAATACAGTGAATTAAAAACTGGTTTATTTGGGCATTGTTCTAGTCCACACCTAAACCCAACACGAGTTAGTAGACAAGAGTGTAAGTCTGGGTATAGAGTTAGCTCAAACAATACAGTCTTCTCACGTGTTTCAAAAGTGATCATACCTGATTAATCCAACTACTACATTATACATCAGGACACATCAGCACCGAGAACACAGCTGCAGCCAGAAACAAGGGCTGTTTTACATTGAGCTTAGTTCACTTACACGCAGGGAATTATTTATAGTGATTACATTTTCCTAAGAATTCCTACATATGACAAACATTATGTAGTATTAAAGCGTATTACATTTATCTTCGCTTTTAAAAACACACCCAACGCTGAGTACACACGAAAATTGCTACAAAGCTGTAGCTAGCTTTAGCCATCTGTCTCCGAGTTCAAAAAAATTGGCGCGAGCGAGTAACTAGCGGACCGACCAGCTCGCGCTGCTGCTTATATAACAACCACAACAGACAGCGTTTACTCAAGTTATTAGAAAAGGAACTGATACACACACACTGCATAGTTAAATTACTTATAATTCTTTACCTGTATACTGTGATTTTGGAGCTGCGTTCACGAATTTAGTAACAACTACAAACATTTAGCATAGCTAACTAGCTAGGTGGCTAACTAACTGTCCCGCCCACAAACCTAACCAAAACAAACGAGTTTACTTAGCAGACTGGAAATATAGCACCGCAAATAAAACAAAAACAACCGAACTACTAAAATTGTACTATTTAAATCGCGTATCATGTCGAGTTTAAAGTGTAATAATTTAATAAAAAAAAAAAAAACACTTACAATCTAGGACTGGAGAATCTGCGGGAGGTAATCACTCAAACTGAACCGAAAAGATCTGCAACATGGCGTTTGAAAAGTGTGGGCGTGCGATCACGTGACCTGATCACCCTGGGACTGGAGGACAAACACAAAGGCCGGATTCCAAACGACTCCGTGCTCCCTACAGGAGTGCGCTAGGTAGGGAACGAACATAGCGTCTATATTGTCTGTAGTTTTCATCATACGATACGTGCTACATCCATTGGGATTTGGTCCATATCAAACTATGGAACGGAACAAGGTTGGCGAAATAACCGTGCTATTGAATTCCGTGAAAATAAATAAACAAATAAGGGAAGAATTTACAGTAGAAATAAATTAAAAGTGCAGTAGTACGTATTTTCCATTTCTTACTCGTACAAATAATGTGGGAAATTATGTAGAAATGTTAACAAATAATAATAGTTCTTATTTATACACTGTGTTTCTCTCTCTCTCTCTCTCTCTCTCTCTCTCTCTCTCTCATTCACTTATGAATTAATTCATGTTCTGTTTTCAAAGGCTGTACACTATCCAGTAATGCATCAACTGCAGCAGAGTTCTATGGGGACAGTGTCTCAGTGTTGTCTCAGGATTCCAGTGTATTCTTCAGTGAACCCCCTCCACCAACGGACAATCCACTGGACTTCTTCATCATTAATGTCGGAGGAAGCCGCTATATTCTCTCTCAGGAGCTGCTGGCCTCTCATCCAGAGACACGGCTGGGCAAGCTGGCTCTCTCCACACGAGATTCGGCTTTAGACCTGTGTGATGATGCAGACTTTCTGGAAAATGAATACTTCTTTGATCGCAATTCTCAAACCTTCCAATACATCATGAACTTTTACAAGACAGGCCATCTGCATGTTAGAGAGGAACTATATGTGTTCTCCTTCCTGCAAGAAATTGAATATTGGGGGATTGATGAGTTCTGCATAGACCATTGTTGAAGGGACAAGTGACAAGTACTGCAAAAAAACAACAACAACAAAAAAAAAGAACAGTTTGGAAACCTGCTGAATGTTTGTTTGTTTTTGGACTGGCCTCTTGTCAGTCATTTTATAGACATGCCTCCAATGCCCCTTGAAATTCTCATAACTCATAATGAGGTGAAGTTGTATGTTTGCAGAGTGATATCCTGAGAGTCCTTGCTAATGGTAACTCTAGTTGAACCACCATAGGTTTTGGGGACGGAGCTTTGTGCACATGGGTGGAAATGGAGGCTGCTCATATCTTATTCAAGTCCACAATTTTTTAAATCTTACATAATGCACACTGCATGCACTTTTTAAAATGACCATTTAAATGATAATTAGGATGGGATAACTCGCATGCTTAGCTAAAAATCAAGGAAAATATAGCACGGCTCATTATTTATTATTGCACATAATCATCGCTCAATGTTTGTTCTATAATACATCTTGTGGTGCAACTTTGACACAACTTCCATGATAAACCCAGGGTTTCTGCTCATCAGACACCCTCACCTGGCAACAAAGATGGCTTGTGTCCAAGTAGCACACTACACCACAGGTCCCGATTCTTGATCCACAGCCTCTTGAAAGAGGCCTTTTCAGTGGTCTCCAGATACCATTTTGGTACCATTTTTTTTAAATATTAAAAGCAGTTCCTGTCCCAGTGCCTGGTGTTACTGAGTTACTTTGTAAAATAAATTGTGTGTAACCCCACACCAAAGAGACGTATTTGACCACAACCGGTGATATCAATTATAGCCTACATTGATTCTACAAAACTAGCCAGCTGCTAAATGTGTTGTCTGTATTCCTTTCAAGAAACAGTAGATGGAGCCAAAGAACCATTCAGTATAGCCATGGCTCTTACTTCTCCCAAAGAACTACATTTTGGATTACCACCAAAATTGATATCAGTGGTGTTCCTATATGGATCCCTTTCTATTACTGAATGGGGTAGAATGACAACACCATCACCACAGTAAAGCATGGTGGTAGTAGTAATATGTTGAGAGTTACCCTTGGCTTCTTGATTGCTTCTCTGACTAATGCTTTCCTCACCCATTCACTGATGAATTTTTGTGGATGGCCTAGGCAGAGTAACTGTCAGTGACAAATTATGATACAATGGGCCCCTGGGCATAGACGCACAAAAGGCCACAAAACTTTAACTGTTAGTAGTTTATAAGAGTAACTTTACACAGTGGCTCTGGATTTGGGGTCGCCTGGCCCCCCTGGGCCTGTGCCCAGTACAGTTATTCAGTAATCCATCCTTGGTTGCAGTTGTTCCATAATCTTTCCCTTTAATCATAATGGATTTATTGGTGCTCCACAGGATGTTCATTTTATAATGGGGTATGTTTGATAATAAAATGCTTATACTTTTCCAGAACTTTGTCCTGGACCTTTTTGAAAGCACTTTGGTATTCATTATGCTGTTTGTTTAGGTAGATTCTCTAACAAATTCTGAGGCCTTCCAAAAGCAGGGGTGTTTATATTGAGTGTATGATTGAGTGTATATGTTGGCCTGGCACAAAGTTGGTACTGTAATTCATTCCGAAGGTGTTCAGTGGGGTTAAGGTCAGGGCTCTGTGCTTCCACCCTGACCTGGAAAACCATGTCTTCATGGATTTTGATTTGTGCACAGGAGCATTGTCATGCTGGAACAGGTTTGAGTCCCTTAGTTCCAGTGAATGGAAAATGCTACAGCATATATTCCATACAATTGTGTATTGTAGACAGGTTTCCACATACTTTTGGCCATGTCATGTTATTTATGGGTTTCACAGCTATGTGGTTGAACTTTTAATTTTAATTAATTTTTTTTTGTAAATAACTATTCTGATCACTCCCTCTTTAATATTAATGGGCTTCTATGTAGTCTCCTGACATATACAGTGAGGTCTAAAAGTCTGAGATGGCTAGTGAAAATGCTTGTATGCAGCAATTTTCATTGCAAATTATATTATTGACAACTTGTGTGAAAAGTAGAATCCTGGAAATATTTACATGAATTTCAGAGCTTTTAGTATTTGTTATGTCCCCTTTTTGCTTTAATCACAGTGTGCACTTGAGATGGCATGGACTCCACAAGTTTGTGCAATTTGAATATTAAATATTATATTAGATATTGAACATTCTTTGTTTTAAATATTTCAAAATACTAAAACTTTCCATGATAATTTTTTCTTTTATTTTTAAAAACAGATTTTCAATGTCGTCTCAGACTTTTGGACCCCACTGTAATCCCAATTCCATGTTGTACAACACTCCAAAATTTAGAAAGTAAGTGTTAATATTTATGCAAGGCACTGTAACCTTCCCGATAACATGACCTGTCAGTGTAAGTACAAGGTAATAAAGTGACAACTGAACGTATGTAAGATATTAAGAAATGTTTCTCCATATCCATAGCCCAAACATCACACACTAAGGATATGATTTAGAAAGATTGTGGATGTTTTACATAGGAAGTGGGGGAAAATCCGTTCCGTTAGTTCTCGAGAATCGACTGCTCTGATACACATAGAAGAGTCGTTTAAAAAGCAGGACTCGTTCATGAATCGCCAATCACGAGCTCTCAGTCGCTCCAAACCTTTAAAATGCGCGTGGACGTGAGAGCGCGCGGCACAAGTCTGGTGTCTTGGCGCACGGTCACAGGGCTGAACGATCAACAGTAGGAACCTGCAGCTGGAATATTTTCAGCAAATCCCTTCTCGATTAGCCACAAGAGGGAACTGCGAAGAGGAGCATGATCCGTGATCTTCATACCTTTAACCAAAACATCGACTTCTCTCCAAGTAGGGTGTACAGTAGTCTAATGATTTATTCTCTGATTTTTCTTACCAAAACAATAATGTATTATATTATGCAACCATAGTCCACTTTTAACTAGGCTACTAGTGTGGTTTCTTTACGTAGTGCATGTTCTTATTATGAAAAAAAATCTGTCTTAATTAAAGAAATTTACCCTAAATAAGCCTTCACAACAATCCCCAGAACTCCATTTTATGAGTTCTGCCAGTTAAATATTTCATAGTGTATATGAAACCACATTTAAATAAATGGAAAATGCTGCTACTACTGCTTTATTTTGCATCTAAATGCTGGTTAAATACATGTTATAACTTGGAGCCGCAGCAGTGTGTTCTTTATGATATGAGACATCTTTCAAGCTCTTTCATGAGATCTGATTAAAATGCAAGCCTCAAAATTACTATAATGACAATATTATAGAGAGGACATTACCCCAGAGAATTAATGAGTACAAGAATAGTAGTATTAGAGCAGTTCATTTGGCAGGACAGTTAAAATATTTAAATCTCATTGAGCAGCTTTGAAGAAGTAGGGCACTGCCAAGGGCTTCTTCCCACCCTCTGTGTGTGATTTTAGATCACTCAGTGGTGGTGGTGGAGGCGGAAATGTTTAGGGGACATGCTCATTCAGTGAGTGATGCTCAATTATACATGAGAAAAAACCCCACAAATGACAAAATTGATCATTTTTAATTATCATTTAATTAATTCATGTTCTGTTTTCAAAGGCTGTACACTATCCAGATCACTATGATTAGTGATGCATCAACTGCAGCAGAGTTCTATAGGGACAGTGCCTCAGTGTTGTCTCAGGATTCCAGTGTATTCTTCAGTGAACCCCCTCCACCAACTGACAATCCACTGGACTTCTTCATCATTAATGTCGGAGGAAGCCGCTACATTCTCTCTCAGGAGCTGTTGGCCTCTCATCCAGAGACACGTCTAGGAAAGCTGGTTCTCTCCACACGAGATTCGGCTTTAGACCTGTGTGACGATGCAGACTTTCTGGAAAATGAATACTTCTTTGACCGCAATTCTCAAACCTTCCTATACATCATGAACTTTTACAAGACAGGCCATCTGCATGTTAGAGAGGAATTATGTGTGTTCTCCTTCCTGCAAGAAATTGAATATTGGGGTATTGATGAGTTCTGCATAGACCACTGTTGCAAGGACAAGTACTACCGCAAAAAGGAGATGAAGGAATCCATAGATATTAAAAAGGATGTTGAAATGAATTGTGTGGAGGATGACTTCAGTGGAGTACTGTGTGAGGACATTCGCCGGTGGCTCTGGGACCTGATGGAGAAGCCGGATTCATCCAAGGCAGCAAAAACATATGGGACGTTGTCTATGTTCTTCGTGATCATGTCCATCGCAAACATGGCCCTGATCTCTCTGGACTTTACTATCCTTGGTGCACCTGTCTTGGATATTCTTGAGTACATCTGTATTGTGTGGTTTACAGGGGACCTGGTGCTCAGGTTCATGTGTGTGAAGGACAAATGTAAATTCAGCAGGAGTGTTGTGAACATCATTGACCTTCTGGCAATCCTGCCTTTCTATATCACCCTAGCAGTGGAGAATCTGCATGGCGGGTCAACAGAATTGGAGAACGTGGGACGGGTAGTGCAGGTCCTGCGACTGATGAGGTCTCTTAGAATGCTGAAACTTGGACGTCATTCCACAGGTAATATCATGGTTGAACAATGTTTGGGAAACAAGTTTCAGAGGACAAATAGCAAAGATCAGAAGTTTGTCTTTCAAAAAGATCACGATAAAGCTGCATCTGCAAGGTTCTTTTATATCACAAATACAACTGTATTTGTTTACACATCTACCACAAAAAGCTTGACAAAAGTAAGGAGAAGCTAATAAAAAGAGGTCAGAATGTCAGAATAAAGGTAAAACTAGGTCAAAATAAATCCAAACAGAATGTATTTGTTATAATATATCTACATTCAGATATATTTGAGAATAGCTTCCATGTGTTCCTTTTGTATTTATTTGAAGCTGGAAGAATTAAAAAGACCATAGCTGACACATGTAAGCATATGAGTCATTAAGTCATTCTGAATGACCTAGAACTGCCATTCAAGTAGCAATAT
Organism: Noturus placidus; assembly: GCA_022414735.1. NCBI lineage: Eukaryota > Metazoa > Chordata > Actinopteri > Siluriformes > Ictaluridae > Noturus > Noturus placidus. The sequence continues at coordinate 68,759 of JAFFST010045090.1, read as the reverse complement.
TTGTAAACACCACTAAATTGAAATTTTATTTTGTGAAATTGTTTAGCAATTATGCAGTTAGTAGGTTAAGCTTTTGTGCTCCTTTGAGTGAAATATGCTTCCTATCTAGCTGAAATCATCATTTATTATCTTTTATTTTCCAAGCTATTTTGAGGGAGAGAGAGAGAGAGAGAGAGAGAGAGAGAGAGCAAATGTATTCATACATTCATAATTGGACATTCTTCCCATAGAGACTGGGAGGGAGAGGCTGAGAAACAGAAAAAAGTTTCAGAGCACATTATAATTGGCTTTGATCGTGTAAATGTCGCAGTGAGAGGGTCCTAAGAGGATCCTGAATAATTAAAGAAAATGATATTTCAGAGCAGACAGAAGTGGGCTCAACATGGACTGATGCATATAGCCTTAAGTCTAAAAAAAACAAAGAAGAAAGAAAACAGGTGCTTTCTTGATATTTCATGCTTTCGTGACAAATCATAGAATGAATTTTAGAAGATGTAAGAGTAAAATTCTCTTTTAGATATATTATGAATAATGCTTTTTTCATAGAGTACAAATTCAACTGCATTTACTGTATTTATTTATCGTACAACTGTATGCACTTTACTTATGATATCCTTCACCCAGTATTTTATGACCCTATGAATTAAGAACACACATAAAAACAACACACTCTCAAATGAATGTTTATGAGCAGGCATTGTAAAATCAGCAGTGAATACAGACTGATACACAATGGGAACAGCAGACAGCAATATTTCCATAGCATTTTAATATTGCGTGAGGTTGTATTCGCTCTACTTTGCACACCATGTATTTATCCTTGGCTGCGGTTAATCTCTTAATGGAAAAATAGGTCATATGGCAGTCAATAAAGGGAGCCTGCACTGTAATATATTTGAACATGTGTAAACTAGTTTTATTAATTTACAGCCATGGTACTTAATACACTTCAGTAAGAATGAGGCAATGGTAGAACTCTAGACAGGTAAATCTGAGGGTAAAAATCATATGAATTTTTATACACACATGAGGTTTTTAACTATCTAAAAAATTATCTAATTGAGGCAAAAACATTTAACTAGAACAATTCAAATAACAGTTTGTAAATGCAGTATACTTCACCAGGGGCGTCGCTAGGGCTCAAACCCTGAATGATTTTAGCCTGGCCCGAATGTTTTTTGGATGGAACTGTCCAGGAATTTAGTGGAAATATTTAGTACACATGACTGCTAAAATCTCTCTCTTGCTCTCGCTCTTGCTTTCTCTTTGCCCAGACACACCAGTGGTATATTTTGGGCCAAACACTCATATGTTAAATGGTAAATGGTAAATGGCGCACTTATATAGCACTTTTATCCAAAGCGCTTTACACTGTGTCTCATTCACCCATTCACACACACACTCACACACCAATGGTAGCAGAGCCATGCAAGGCGTTAACTTGCCATCGGGGGCAACTTAAGGTTCAGTGTCTTGCCCAAGGACACTTCGGCATGTGGAGTCATCCGGGCCGGGAATCGAACCACCAAGCTTACGATTAGTGGAATAGTGGACAGCCACAGCTGCCCTACGGTGCCTTGTGAAAGTATTCGGCCCCCTTGAACTGTTCGACCTTTTGCCACGTTTCAGGCCTCAAACATAAAGATATAAAACTGTAATTTTTTGTGAAGAATCAACAACAGGTGGGACACAATCATGAAGTGGAATGAAATTTATTGGATATTTCAAACTTTTTCAACAAATAAAAAACTGAAAAATTGGGCGAGCAAAATTATTCAGCCCCCTTAAGTTAATAC